>JAECUM010012872.1:0-160467 GCA_016617855.1 Megalonaias nervosa
GATTCAGTGCGTTATCTGCTAAATACAGACATTTACAAAAATATTTGGAATTAGATTTTTTGCACAAACACAATTTATATAAATAATCAAAGAATCTTTAATCATAATTTATGTTTGCTTAGTTGGTGATAAGAAACATGACATAAAATACATATATTACAGTTTGCACCAACCTGAGTGATTGATGCTGGCTGTCTTAAATGTTCTAACTGGGGCCAACCTGAGTGATTGATGCTGGCTGTCTTAAATATTGTTCTAACTGGGGACAATCTGAGTGATTGATGCTGGCTGTCTTAAATGTTGTTCTAAATGGGGACAACTTGAGTGATTGATGCTGGCTGTCTTAAATGTTGTTCTAAATGGGGACAACCTGAGTGATTGATGCTGGCTGTTTTAAATATTGTTCTGTCTGGGGACAACCTGAGTGATTGATGCTGGCTATCTTAAATGATGTTCAAAATGGGGATAACTTGAGTGATTGATGCTGGTTGTCTTAAATGTTGTTCTAACTGGGGACAACCCGAGTGATTGATGCTGGCTGTTTTAAATATTGTTCTAACTGGGGACAACTTGAGTGATTGATACTGGTTGTCTTAAATGTTGTTCTAAATGGGGACAACTTGAGTGATTGGTGCTGGCTGTCTTAAGTGTTGCACTAACTGGGAAATGTGCAAGCTATCCAGAAATAATGTTCCTTTCTGAGTACTCTTCTGGAGTGAGTTTAGCTTCAGAATTGAACTTTTCCTTGACCAGGCAGCTATGCTGACAATGGAAGCATCTGTCTTGTGTTGTAAATGTATATTGTGATCATAGTAATATGATCTTCATTTAATTTGGTAGATCATGTCAAGTTGTTAGCATCAGAAAATCCAGACCATGATGAGACCTATATGAGATATATAGTTATTGTTCAGTTGTTAAATTTTGCATCATGGATTGTTAAATTTCGCATCATGGAAGATTTCACATATTGAATGACTATTACAGTTTCAATCCAAGACTTGGTTGAAATGTTTCTGGCAGGACATTGTGATGGACTCCATTGTTTTGTTTTTTTTGTTATTTACAGCGAGATTGGACAAACTGTCAGAACTTGATGATTCAACTTTATTATAGAGAATGCTGCTCATTTCCTTTTGCATGTCAGTTGAGGTTATTCACTCTTGTTTAATCATAACCAGGAAACCTCAAGTAGAAAGTAGTTCCAGCCTTGTTTGAGAGTATGGTGATAAGGAATGAGAAACCTTCAGTATTGTTCTCCTACTTCTAAGAAATATTATGGTAAAATTCTGGCTTTTATTGAGTAAAAAAGATTGATAGGAATATAATAAAAAATAAAATCAAATGGGTGAAACAGTTTTATTTACCAATTTTTGAAATTAGTTCTGTATTGCACTTTGTCCTCATGGCATAAAATGAATAGACTGTGTACATGAATTGATGAAATCAAGAATGGAAGATAACATACTAAGTCATCTGCACGTTTAACATAACAACCATATACAAAACACAGCAAACAGTATATAGCAAAATCTCCCATGGTACACCATTCTCTCCTTCAGCAAACCCACTTATGATATAAAAACAGGTGTGGATCCCATTTTTTCTTATGGAAGAGACAAAAATAGGTTCCAGCTTATATAAAATGAAAAAATTGCAATCAAGCAAAAATGAAAGCTTGTTGTATATTGCACATCTTATCATTGAAAATGGCAGTCAGTGAGAGGAAATTTGGAACTGTCATCATTAAATTTGCAAATTTTAATAGCAAGTCAACTTATCAAAAATATTTTTTCAAATAAGATGAAACATCAATCAGTAAAATTGTTGGTTAATGCTTGACAACACTGTAAGAAACACTTAACTATAGAAAATTTGTGAAATGAAATTTATGTTTTAATGTATTCTTTAAGTTTACTTTGAGTACAGTCATCGTAAATATGCTTTATCCTGTCAATTCAAAGATAAAAAGAGTCAACTGACTGTCATGGCAATGTCCACAAACATTTCCATTTTGTTTTTTTTTGCAATTCACCTACAGGTGTATTATGTTATGGCAGGTCTGGGTTTATGCTGTTTACGAATTATCCAAGAGAAAATGTGGAATACAATGAAGCAATTATTACTTGTGAAGAAGGCAATATCATTGGATATGGACTGCCCGAGGATCTATCCTGCCTGAGCTTAAGACAAGTGCCATATGAACCCAATATTCCAGATCTTGGCCCAAGAGCAGTTAATACCCAAGAGTCCAGGTCCTGGCCCAAGAGCAGTCCATACCCAAGAGTCCAGGTCCTGGCCCAAAAGCAGTCCATACCCAGGAGTCCAGGTCCTGGCCCAAGAGCAGTCCATACCCAATGATATTGTCTTCTACATAACTATCACACTGAACAATATTTTCTGTCATCCATTCTGTATATCCTGCAATGCAGTGTCAATAGCATTCTGGTCTAATTATTGGATATGGTGCAGTCACTCTATTCCTTTTGCAATGGGGCATGGAAGGCATGACATAATCCAATCAAAAGAACTGGTCCATATCTTATACAATTTAGTCACTATTATACAATCAGATTAATAATAATAAGTACAGGCTGTAGAACAGTTAATACCATGTGATCAATATTTAACTAACAGGAAAAAGTTTCTCATTTGTGATAATATTGCAATAATTACAAAATATGATGAAAATGTACCTACATCACAGATCAGGACAATAATTAACTATATTCTAATACATGTCTGATACAATGTTGGGTGAACAAAGAAATCACAAGATATGTACATCTACAAAGACTCTATGGCATGATTTGCATGTTGATATTCCCCACTACAATACTTCTGAGGAATCCATTTTCCTCAAGAGTGACAAAGTCAAGTGAGTATTCTCTTTTATCAATGTATGTTTCGCTAGAGTTCAATATGATAGAGTTACCTTTCACAACATACATTTTATTTTATAGATATTATTGTAATATGCAATGAAGAAAAAAATATCCAATCTTATTGTGAACAATGTGAGGTTACATAACATAAATTTTCCAGCTTTAAAATATGCACTATAACTACATGTGACTCTACATGTTTAATTATTATACTAATTAAAATTGCAATGAAGCAAGTCTTTGAGTTTTTATAATACAAAAAGATATACAGCACTCACTCACTATCAGGCCCTTTATTATAACACTGTTCCTGTTATAAGGCCCTTCATTATAACACTGTTCCTGTTATAAAACCCCTCATTATAACACTGTTCCTGTTATAAGACCCCTCATTATAACACTGTTCCTGTTATAAGACCCCTCATTATAACACTTCCTGTTATAAGGCCCTACATTATAACACAGTTCCTGTTATAAGGCCCTTCATTATAACACTGTTCCTGTTATAAGGCTCTTCATTATAGCTTCAGGCAAGCATGGTCATGGATTCCATTTCATTAAGTAGTAGTAAAATTAATGTATCATGTGTTTGTTTATAAGGCGGTGTACTCCATTGCTTCTATTGACAGAATTATAATAGAGAGTGATGCATTTACTGTTCTTCATATAAAGTAAATGGACATACAAAATTCTGATAAAAACAATATCAGCACCAAGATATATGCTTTTATCTGTCATGGAATGCTATTTATTTCATACAATAATTAATTCAGCAAAATCAAGTTTTTACAAAAAGGAGATACATGTATAATTTACAAATTGTATCAGTTTGAGGACTAATCTATAAATTATTCTATATATATTGTCTTTTTTCCTGGGGGGGGGGGGAATCTTATAACTGTGTACAAACAAAAGTAATTTATGAATGGTAAAACACAATATTCTCTTAGGCTAAAAATAAATTAAATAAAATAATACACATCATCACAAATGTACATCTTCATACTTAAAAGACAGAAAATTGGGAAAAATTTAACAATGTATACACAAGTTATAAAAAATATAATTGAAAATGTAAAGAAACGGCCATAATCAATTAAATTTACATGTACCTGAAATTATAATACAAAAGTATCTCAGCTATTTATAGACACAACTCTGGCTATATACAGATATAATATGTGAAATAAAATGACACACATTTGAAAAGACATCATGTAAAAACAGTGAGAATGATACAATATTTCTGCAAAATGTAAGACCAGTTATTTTGACAGAGTGACAGGTGTAAGGTGAAGTTGTTTGCATTTGCAACATGCAAATAGACAGAATGTTGGCATACCTCTATACTACTTTCTTTTACTGTGACTGAAATTTCTTTCCATGCTGTCGTTGTAGAAATCATGCATGGTCTAAGCACACATCTGTTAAAAATGGCTGCCCTTTGTCCTTGAAATATCAACTTAACTAGTTCAAAGTACATGAACATTGGCAGGTATTAAAATATAGAAATTAATTCTGCCAGAGTAGCAATACAAGCTTCTGAAAGTGCAATGAATGAATTACAAAATAAATAAAAAGTAAAAAGTTATTGGCTCATATTTCAAACTTCACCTTTTAAGCTCAGGACGTGAAATGACCAAGTGGAGCTAGCAGTTTTTTTTATAGGTGAACATCTGGAGTAAGGCCAAGCTGTATACTCTGTAACCCATATTACACCCATCATTCTTACACCAAAATAAAGGGAATTAAAAGTTCTTTTAACAATACCCAAGATAAACAAGGCTTTTTTCTAAATAGTCAGGACAGCCAGTGAAGAAACGCGGGAAATTCTTTTTCTGTATCTATGCAAAATACGAAACTAAAGTGTTACCTAAACTAAAACTGGAAGGTGCAAGAGAGTTGTCCAATAATGGTTTGTAAATATGACGACAGTATCAAAATTCTACCTGGAAAATATCACATAGTCATCGCATGATACATCATTCGTTTAAAATGCAAAATATTATATAAAAATATTGCGATATGAAATCAGTTTAATATGAGAAGTCAATGTACATTTTACAAACTTCCTATCCAAAGGGAAATAACTCCTGATACACAAAAAAATTGATTACACAGGTGCTTTGCAAGAACTGGTTTGGCTTGGTTTGGTGTTTTAAGGCACAGCAACACAAGTAGGTTATTTAATGAGGAGGCAATCAGAGCAAAGAGCCATGCCCAAGGACACATAATGGGAGAAGATTTTTTTGGCTCATCTGATGGTAGGACTTGAACCTGTACCCATTCCTTGTCATGTCCACCATGCTAACCACTGAGCCACAAGGGCTCCAATATTCAAAGTACATCATAATTAGTTTTGCATATAAGATCATACATGCAATGTTTTGTGCATACAAACACGTAGAAAAAAGTACACTTTTTTGTCCAATCCCCTAATAGATGGATGTCCTATTCCCAAGTTCTACATAAACCATGTGTCATATTAATGGACCTGTCGACTAATATTGGACCTTTCACATATTTATTAGGGCTAGAAGTATTTGTAAAGAATAATACAGACTGGATCATTTTAAAAATGTCAACAAAATGATAGCTGTACCATTAAAATGGAAATAGAAAACCAGTCTGGCTATTTAAAAAGACATGCAATATCTTTATCACAAGGATGTCAGAAAATCTGGTTGATGTCTCAAAATTTCCTCATCTCGTTTCCTCCTGTATTCACTCTGGTTTTTGCAG
Organism: Megalonaias nervosa; assembly: GCA_016617855.1. NCBI lineage: Eukaryota > Metazoa > Mollusca > Bivalvia > Unionida > Unionidae > Megalonaias > Megalonaias nervosa. The sequence continues at coordinate 5,628 of JAECUM010012872.1, forward strand.
TACAGAGCAATATCTGGATGCCAAATCAGTACGCAGCCATAATGATCTTCTAAAAAAAATTAAAGATAATATGAAATTCAATAGCTAACATTCATAATGATAAGCAATCTACATCAGAATTGTGTTCTTTTTTAAACATAAATTTATTTGACAATATATTTACTGTGGATAGGCGAAATGACTTGAAGATGAGTATGCATATGTAGAGGAAAAGAAAATAAAAATTATTTGACCAAATCAGAAGTGGTAATTGGTGTTTTACTGCATCACAACATAAGTAGATTATTTAGTGCTGAGGCAACTAAAGTAAGGACATTTAAAAGAAGCCATTCTGGGCTGATCTGATCATTACATTTGACCCCATACCCTTCAGATCACAAATCTGGCACATTCTAAACCCAGAGTATGCAGATGGGCAAATTGGGCCTATTCTAAACCCAGAGAATGAAGGAAAGCAAAGTGGGCCTATTCTAAACCCCAAGTATGCAGGAAGGCAAAGTGGGCCTATTCTAAACCCCAAGTATGCAGGAGGGCAAAGTGGGCCTATTCTAAACCCCAAGTATGCAGGAGGGCAAAATGGACTTATTCTAAACCATGAGTATGCAGGGCATGTATATCAGAAATGAGACAAGCACAGAATCTCTACTAATAATTAACAGAAATGGGACTTAATTATAAGAATTTTTTCACACATGATAACATTGATTACACATAAGATTATGGATTACTTTTACGTATGATAACATGGACTAAGTTTACACATGATAACATAGATTACTTTCACACATGACAACATTAATTATTTTTACAGATGATAACATCAATTACTTTTACACATGATAACATGAATTACTTTACACATAACACAAATTACCTTTACACACAATAACATGGATTACTTTTACACATGACAACATTAATTATTTTTACAGATGATAACATGGATTACTATTAAAGATAACAAATTACTTTTACACATAACTTGGATTACTTTTACACATGATAACATGGATTACTTTAACACATGATAACATCAATTACTTTTACACATGGATTAATTTTAAAGATAACACAAATTACTTTTACACATAACTTGTATTACTTTTATACATGATAAATGGATTACTTTTACACATGATAACATGATTCAATTACTTTTAATCATAACATGGATTAATTTTAAAGAGAACAAAAATTACTTTTACACATAATACAAATTACTTTTATGCATAATGACAAGGATTACTTTTACACATGAAAACATGGATTACTTTTATACATGATGACAAGGATTACTTTTACACATAACATGGATTACTTTTACACATGATGACAGGGATTACTTTTACAATAACATGAATTACTTTCATAAATGATAACATGGATTACTTTCATACATGATAATGGGGATTACTTTCATACATGATAATGGGGATTACTTTCATACATGATAATGGGGATTACTTTCATACATGATAATGGGGATTACATTCATACATGATAATGGGGATTATTTTCATACATGATAATGGGGATTACTTTCATACATGATAATGGGGATTACTTTCATACATGATAATGGGGATTATTTTCATACATGATAATTGGGATTACTTTCATACATGTTAACGGGGATTACTTTTACTAAATACTGAATAAAATGCTATGCTCACTTTTCTGAACTTCACATCCTTGTCCCTCTCTAAAGCCAAGCCCTCCACTTATCACTGCATTAAATTTCTTGGACCCTACAAATAGAAATTAATTCTCTTTTATACAGTTAATCAACTGCAACAGCTTTCATCATCAGTATCATTATCATCATAGTTGTCATACTCCTTCACAGTATCCACACCTGCCATAAGATGATGTGTTACTCTACAAACACTTTTATTACTCCCTTTTTTTACTCCCAAACCCTGACACAGTCATGTTTCTGTAAAGATTTTCAGTAACCTTCAAGAAAAAAAAAACATCACCTCAGTATATGCCTGTATCATGTAGCACAGCATGTATAAATGGTAAACAGTCCTGCTTAGAGCTCATAATCCTTGGGGCTTTTTATACAGCGAATTGTCACAGAGGCAATTAAAAGGCAAGGAGGTCAGGTATAGATTACCACTATTTCATGTATTACTTACTTGGCTGACAACAGCTAGGGTATCTGTTAGTTCCTTTGAAGATTGCTGTGGAGGAGCCCATTGTGCTAATTTTCTAATCACTTTTTAAAGGCTAATAGGAAAGCTTATTCTCAACTGGACATTGCTTTTTTTTGGCCACACGCACCGAACCCCACCCCCCCGACCTCAAAACACATTTTTTCACTCTCTCACCAACCATCACTGCATGGGAATATGGCAGGTATGAATATCATAATATTGAAATTTTTAAGATCAAATGATGTACTGTCTTCCTCTTCTAAAATTTAAATAAATTTACATATATAAAAATTTGTTACTTTCTATGAGCTGAAAAACTTAAACAAGCTGAAATGCTGCAGACCCCATTCTTTGCATGATTTTTCTGTAGTTCGAGTTTCCCAAGGTCACAGACATGATAATACATTACATGAGGACCTATGGTGTAATTTATCTAATGCCAATTATTCATATTTATATTGTTTAAGTTCATGATGCTTTTACTGCATAGTCATAGTATGTACCTATATTTTTCATGTGTATCAGTGCCCGTACAGAAGCAGTGTGTCTGTGGGTGACCAGAAGGACCTCAAGTGTCTTAGTGTCAATTATTGCAATACTTCCACCTCCAGTGCCAACCCATAATGATTTGGTCTTCTTTGTGTCCTGGATCATAAGGGAGGTAACTCTGGCATCCATCTTTGGAAGCCTATAACAGGAAAACATGATGCATGCTTTTAACCTCTTTTAACAGTTTGTAAGTAAAATATGCTTGTGACCTAATTTAACATTCAGTAAGTAGAATATATCTGTGACCTAATTTAACATTCAGTAACTAAAGTATGTACACAAACAACTTGTATATTTATCAAAATAAATGTGGAACTAATCTACATGTATGAAGTTTGCCTACAATAAATTAAATTATTACTTTCATAAAAATCATTATAAATTCTTAACAGGAAATGTATGCTTATCAGTAATACAATGTATGTTTTTTTTCACTGTAATTTAAGCTCAACAAAATATTTCCAATAAAATGTGATGGACTGTACAGCTGATTACCCTGATGTTAAATTAATCAGAAATTCTTTCAAAATACTTACTTTAAAATCAGGTCCATTTCCAGGTTTTGCTTGTGACTCTCTTTGTTTACATCCCAGATGTGTACAATGGAGGAAGCCTTGTGTGAAAAGTAAATAGTCTGTTTTTCTGCCGCAAGAGAGCAGATTGATCGATTTTGTGTGCCTCTGAAAAATAAATACATAAATATTGTACTAAGGCTATTTTTACGTTACACTAATTTTTATGCCTAGTATTTCTGTAGAAATAAACACCTATACATTTAAATGTCAAAATCCATTACCTCTTAAAAAAAAATAAAATAAATATTAAATCATCCATTTTTACATTCATAACAGTAGATAATCCAATTCACAGTTTGCTAATTGAAGTTAGATGTAAAATACAGTAGTTTATTACAAAACTTTAAAGGAAGCAAAAGACTATTTCAAAATGCTTAACTATCCTTGCTTTGAAACAGAACTTTCCCAAGATAATGGTTTAGAAAGGACTGAGATTTTACAGCAACACACCAGATCTAAAATAAAACACTATTCTAAAATCTATCATGGTTCAAATGAGAAGGAACTGTTTATGGAACATTAATGTCATAACATAATACTTAATAAACTGACCTAAATGCAAGTTCAAAACTGAATGGACAGATTGATGGATGAACAAGATAATGCAATATGCCCCAATATTCATAGTTGAGCATAAAACAAAATTAAAAAAAAGAAAGAAAAGAAAAATGACGTATCACTACTTTGTAGATATTTTTTGTATTAGTGACGTTGACCTTTGACCTTGACCAGGACAACTACAAATAATCAACTTTTATCAAATTGGGCAACAAATGCCAAGTTAAACTTGATCCCAAAACCACATCTAGAGCAGTATGAAAAAAATTACATCTAAATTTCATGAACCTGTATCAATTAGTCAAGTATCATAGATAAATCAAAACAAATGGATGGACAGAACTGAAAAGGTTGATTACCATTTTCCTGTCACTACCTATTGGCTCAGGTTAAAATGAGACTGAATCCACGGCTGCTACTGAAGTAAAATAATTCTCTTAGGCAGGTATTAGTTTAAGTTTTCAATCTGATTCAAATTAAATCTTCACTGACCTCTGTAAAGATCTGATTGCAACCGCTTAGGGTTCATGTTCTAATGACCAATGTTATTACAATAATCGCTAAGTTTTTTCAACCAATCAGATGAAGTCTTTTATCTTTGCATTTGGGAGGCTGAGCAATATGGCTGATGAGCATCGATGTGTCTCGAACAATTTGATTCACTTTCATATTTCTGAAAGCTGCATTTCCATTTGCTAATTCAAAGGTCACCAGAACATGACCCCTAAGCAGCAGTTGCAGTCAGATCTTCATGTAGTCTAATTGATATATAGTTTACTGGACAAGCAAAGGGTCATAGAGGGTCAAGCAAATCCCCATGACATTTAAAAATGGCACCCTACCTACAACTATTCTGCCACACCATAAGATACTACCCGAGCCTTTGGGATCAAGGCAGCCCAAATATATGCCTAATCTCCTCCATTTCCAGGCACACATACAATTTCTGAAGGTAGAAAACCTTGCTTCTTTAATTGTTTAATCCTTAAACTACTGTGGGAGCAGGAAAAGATATCCACCAACCTTCTGTCTTCAGTTTCAATAATCCTCTCAATTTTAACCCCCACTGCCACATTAAGGAGTAGAATCTGTGTACCACAAGTAACAAAAACCTTCTTGCCTAGTTTACACATACATCTGACTGGTTCATAATCATATCCTGGACCTAAGCAGACTGGGTCCACATTTGGCTCCTGTAAGGGAAAAAAAGAAACAATTACAAAAACAAAAGTCCTTGAAAAGAATTAAGCTTTTTTGGCTGAAAAGAATTTGCAGCAATTCACTAGACCTGTTTCTTCCCTATTTTATTCTATTGACCTGCTGAGAATGGCAGCTATCAGAGATATTCCTGAGAAACTCCAACATACCAAATTTGGTAATGAAACATATTTTCTTATATGTGTGAGTTACCAAGTTCACAAGGTAAGTGCAGCAAAAATATCGTTGTCATGACTAATGACCTTGAACCAAACTCGTCTCTGATGCTCTCAAGATATAATCACGTGTTAGGTTTGGTTGCATACAAATTTTTTTAAATTTAAATTAAATTTTTTTTAACTCAATAAACATTGGCATTCTTCAGATACATCGAGAAAAAAATAAAAAAATAAAAAATAAAAATAAATAAATAAATAAATAAAAAATCCATTCCTGTCTATTTGTATTTTCGAGCTTACAAGCCAGTACATATACAATTCTGAGTCAAGACCTTGAAATGTGAAATCAATGTTCAAATTCTATACTATCAACTTGTTTACTGAAAAACAACTAAATATAAATTAGGTCAAAATACATTTGTATACGTACAAATCACTCTCACGGCATTTATTTGCTCAATAAAATCCAAAAATACAAGTTCTGAAGTTTGACTTGACCGAAAGGTCAAGTAGATCTGGTTTTGAAACTCGTTAATGAAACTGTGGAGACACCAGTGGCCAAATCTCCATCATTTTTATTCAGGACCAATCACATATTGCAAGAAGGTTTTTATTGAAAACCCCATGTCAATGACACCATTCCTTTAAGAGGTTCAGGGACCCCAAGTGGTCTAAATGCTTGTCTTTACATGTCTGTACATGTGGATCCAAGTCTTGGCACTGCCAACATAAGCATATGAGAAAGTTTGCCATTAACAATCTGTGCGTTGGTCGTTCTTCCTGTGCCAAATATACTGACCACCATATACATCCTATCATGTGCAGAAATATGACATTACACCCACAGAACCATACACAAAATCAAGAGATTCAGCAGTACATAGCCATGATTGTGCTGATGTGCCTATGGGGTTTACATACAATCATCTAAAGAAGTAACAATGACAAGGCTTTTGGGATAGTCACCATGGTTGCCATGTTGGAGGTCAGATCAGCATCATTTTTTAAAACTCAGGACCAGCTATAGTTTCTTATAGTGTTTAGTGAAATTCCATTGTCAGTATGAACATTCATTCAGAAGTAACCATAAACAGATATTCTAGATGGCCAACAAGGCGGTCAATTTGGAGGTTAGCTCGGATTCATTGCAGTATAAGTGTTTCAGTGAAAACCCAACATGAATAAGACTGTCAGTTCAGAAGGAGTAGCTGTTACAAGATAATTATGATGGCCGTTGTGGTAGCCACATTGGGAGGTAATATGGGCACCATTTTCATTTATGACGTTACTTATTCCAAGAACTTCGTAAGAAAAATGTTTCATTGGAAACACCATGTCACTACAACCATTCATTCAGAAGGATTCACAATAACAAGATTTTAAAAAATGACTTCCAATGTCAGATTGGCATTTATTTTCAAATAGAACCGACTACATAATATAGTTGTTTATTGGGGAATGTACTTTTTACTGTATAATACAGTGATTTAGTAATTTCCCAAAATGTCATTTTAACAAAAATCACAAAAAACTGATATCCACAAAAATGAAATCAAACTGATTTATTGTATAGAAGAAACATTCATTCACATGGAATCAAAAGGGATGAGTGATCAGTTTCTATATTATACAGTTTCATTTTTTTTTAAAAACATTAATTACAATCCTTACAGATAAAAAAAAAAAATGCAGCATTGCAGCAAAGTTAGAGTATATTCAAGGCAGAACTGGATGTCAAGTGGTGACGTCAAAATAATGTATTAAATTGTACAAACTAACTCAACTTGAAATTCCACATTATGCCAATAAATAAATATGTGAAGTTCTAGTAACATCCCATTGTTAATTGTTTTTTCTCCTCTATTTTGTTTTTGGTCCTTTTTTCAAATTTTGTTGAAGTGGAGGGGGGGGGGTCAGCAAAAATGTAGAGTCAGCAAATAAAAATAGTGTCAGTTTTGTAACCAGAACCACACATACTGTTTTATTTGGCCTTATATTAACAAACTGAATATGGTGAAAAATAGCATGAACAGAATCATGCACAAATTTGAAAACACAATGGGTTTGGCAATCTTAAATGGCACAGTGAGCAATACTACGTATTAATAATTTATGACAGGATCGCATAATTCATACCTGAAGAAGTTCTTCGATTGGGAACATTGCAATCTTTCCATTGGCCAAGCCTGCCAAAAGCAAACTTTTCTCTGGATCCCTGAAATGAAATAAATAAGTTTTGAGTTATAAAGACCAACCCTTAACAAATGAGTGAACAGTCAATTGACAAACCTTATAACTTTCAAAATTTTACCAAACTTATTCTTAATATTTTGGATTTAATAAATTTTGGGACAAAAATACAAAAACATAGGAAATTTTTATTGTAAATATTTGAGACTGAGATGCAGCATCATACCCTCTAATAAGCTGCATGCAAAGAACTGAGTCGGGAAGTTCAGCGGTGGAGTGTTGATACTTGTGTTTTTCAGTATTGTACAACCAGATTCGATTGGCCTGTGTCCCTATCAGCAAATGCTCCATGTCCACTGCTTGCAGACACATGATTCTACCATAACGGAACATTGCACCCTGGAATAAAAGAAATACTGTATTTCTATGACGATAAAACCAGCGACCAAATATAATAAAATTTTGAAAAGTGTGGGAATGGACTTATTCTCAGATATGGCATTGTCAAATCAGTCAAATGTCAAATATTGGATGTACCACACTTCACTATTGACTAGGTTTCACTAGAAAAGTGAGAGTCATTCTTTGAAATAACATTATCTAAAAGAGATTTTTTTTAAAATCTTCATCACATAGAGATTCAGACAACAACACATTTTAAACATTAAAATCCTTTAAAGTTTCAACCACAATTTGGAAAGTCATGTCTGTCCTTCATTATGATTAATTCTAAAATCCATACTTGCACAAATGTAGATCATGAAACTGATTTCACCTGAAAATATTTATTTTAAATAATAACCCAGCATTAAAAAACACCCTCAATTTATGTGAACTTTATATAGTTATTAGACTCTAATCATTTTTGTGGGATTTTTATGCACATTTTCAGCATAGAACCACACAAACTGAAATCAGTTTACTGCTTCTTACAAGCATTCCAACTCCATAGAACAGGATAGCATATTAACCATGAAAACAGTGTTCTCAAAAACACTACATCTAGGAATTTTATCAATCTGACATTCTAGACATGGGGAAACATTTTTTTTTTCTATTCTTCAAAAAAAGTTTACATGATGTGACTGCAAGAATTGTAAAGTTTGTGTGATTCTTCAATGCCTGTTTGAATTGGAAATGATGCTGAACTTTTGCTGGCAATTAACACCACACAGCAATATGGGATTAGTCTGACACATTACTGTTCTCCAAAATTTCTTTAATGTAATCAATATTTCATTCAATTTTTAGAAATTCTGGACAGTTTAAAGGTTCTGAAATTAATATCCATTAATAACTGACTTTTATTGAGCAACCAAACTTAACTTTAAGAAACAAAATTGTAACAATAGTATGAATGATTATTTTTGAATGAATGACATTTTCAAACTGATGAGATGATAAAAATGGAAAATGGAAAATAAAATGTAAATCTTTTACAAAACATCATAAATGTTTGCTGACATTCCTGTTTATACTTGGGTCAGAAATGTGGTAGGTCTATTTTGGGAGACTCCCCCATTTGCTACATGTTTAAAAAAAGGGGGTTACTTTTCAGCATGGGATTATCATTGGAGAAATACTGTACTGAATATCAGTGAAAAACCTGATTATTTTACAAGCATAAAATATTTTTTTAAAAATCTAAATTTGAGCAAAAACATTGCATACACTATACATAATAACAATAATAAAATAATTTTCAAAATATTTCAAGTACCGGTGTTACATATAATGCACTAAAAATAATTATTAATTTTTTATCTATGATAAGTTTCTTTAAGGATTCCCATCTGATCTTGACATACTTTAAACTTTGGATTATGAGCAAATATATTTTTTGATTAGAAAAAGTTACAGACATTTACAATTGGTATGTGGACATCATGACAATAGAACTATCATGTACATATTGATAATGGACAGTATAACAATAAAACTATTATGTACTTATTGATAATGGATGGTGTGACAATACAACTATCATGTACTTATTGATAATGGACAGTATAACAATAAAACTATTATGTACTTATTGATAATGGACATTATAACCATAAAACTATTATGTACTTATTGATAATTCATGGTGTGACAATACAACTATCATGTACTTATTGATAATGGACAGTATAACAATAAAACTATTATGAACTTATTGATAATTCATGGTCTGAAAATACTACTATCATGTACTTACTGCTAAACATAACTGAAAAAAGATTAAACTGCTTAAAATTTTAACCTTTCTGATACAAACTTCATCTAAACTCATAAACCAAATTCCTTTTAACTGCTGACATGCACATGAATATCAGTTTTATGAATGAAGTGTACACAAAAACAGTCACTCATTTTCCCTACTATTACTGTCAGTAACATGACTTCTACTGTGCAGTTGACAAATTTTGCATCATGCAAGGTATCACCAGCTAAATAATTAGGAAATTTTATATCCTAAGCCTGGCTAATAGGATCTGAACTGACATTTTGCAAGGCTCCCATGGGTCCTGGGAAATGACAACATTACTTTGACACTTACAGCAGGATTGAACTTGATTATACAGATTTGTTAAAGAGAATGCTGCTTACTTCCATTTGCATGTCAAGGGAGTGACAGAGTTATTCACCCTTGTTCAGTTGTAACCAAGAAACCATGAGGAAAGAGTAGTTCTACCCTCATTTGAGAATACACTAACATGGAATCAGAAAATGACAGTATCGGTTTCCTACTTTTGGATTTGTCAGTAGAATTCTGGTCATTCTTGGGCAGAAAATTGATAAGTATATAAAAAATCTTTATATTTTCACTCATGAAAATACAAGCTTTCTCATCATGCCATGCGATGCTTGATTGTGTGCACCAATTGAAGATATACCTGTTGCAACAAACACATGCACTTTGCAAGACAGAACAAAGAACAACTGCAACATATTCAAGGCAATGAAAATTCAATTTTGCTTAAGAAATTTGAATCGACACCATTTGCATCTCAATAAAGTTATTTCACCTTACTTCCTTGACCAGAGTGATAAACCCACTGCGATGCATTGCCGAATCACAGACTTGCTTTGTTGTCAGAAATGAGACCAAATAGTTAAAAAAATGTCACAAATCTAATTTAATGTGATAGATTAGGTCATCCCAATCCTACCGCTCTCATATATCATTGATATTTATATGAACAGCCTATGAAGTGAGCTAAATTACACAATGGATGTTGTGTTGTGCTGAAGAGAGAGTTTAATCTTCTGAACTTTGATTCTAGAGCAAGCATACTATATATTAAAAAGAAAATTTTCTTTTCCTGCATAAATAAAAGATATATAGTATCAAAAATGATATATTTTGACGTGCTTGGCCACACATTAAAATATGATCTTTGTACCAAATGATAAAATATATCTGGTATTAATGTAGGAAAAGTGAATATCTTCTACATACTTACCCATAAAGTACTGAAAACACTGATGACTTGTGGTATTAAAGTGACAAGACTATACACAGAATCAGAAGAAAGAACTTAACTCGAGAGAGACTGCTATTCAATATCTTTGTTATCATCTTAAACAGGCTGCTATTCAGTAGCTTTGTTACCGTCTTAAACAACAACAAAAAAATTCCTCTAAAAATCTTGAACATTTTATACTAGTTTTTCTTGTAGAAACACACACCCCCACACCCACACCCACACACACACACGTTTGCTTGCTTACCCAAAAGTCTAATGTGTGATTATTTTTAATGCATACTCCTTATCCTGATTTTACATTATCAAGACCATCACTTTCAACTACACAGAAAACCAGTCTACCTAATAAAAATCTGCTTTCTGATAGAAAAGAATTTAAAAAGCATCTTTTGTACAGAATGTGTTTGAAATCATAATGTTGCTATACCAACCTCAACCTTGCCTTCTGGGTCTTGAAGATGTATTCTGGACAGCTGGACACACTCCATGTTTCCACTGGCTATCCATAAATAAATTTCATTCACACTACACTCCTGTCCATAGAGGATAAAATTACAATATAAACAGAAAAGATTACAATATAAATAGATGAGATTATATACAATACTTGAAATGTATTATTTTATCTAGACACTTAGAATTTTGTAAAATGGGGATCTTTTCTTACTGGAGTAATACCAATTTATGAAATGGAGATCTTTCTTACTGGAGTAATACAAATTTCATGAAAGAAAGAAGAACTAAAATGACAGGTTGCATATAAGCCAATCTAACACAAGATTAAAGTGAACAGTACATTACTTGCCAGCTATCTATTTAATAATAGAGACGCCAGTAGGGTATGGTAGATTCTCAAGATTATTGACCAAAGGGTCTCAGTGTTCTTGACCTTCAATAAAAGTATGCAAATACTGACCAAAACTTACTGTGCAGAAACTATGACCTTTGACCTTTAGAACCTAAAATCTATAGGTTTCCTTCTTACCTAGGAGAAAGTCATCATTGTTTGGCCAAGGAACAAAAGTTTGGCCAGCACAAAAGTTATTGTACAGAAAAAAAACATTTTTTTTAGTAACAATGACCTTGACCCTGGATCTTTTGACCCAAAATCTATAAGCCTCTTCCTTACCATAAGTGCAAGTTTTGCACAAACTTTGGTCAAAGTATGTGGTCTAGAACTGGCTTCTTATTTAAAAACCAGTTTTCTTCTTTCAATTAGAGTGATCTTGCCATTTCATTCTTAAATCAATAAAAAAAATTCTTGTCCAAAGTGTAAGCCATCGACAACTATTTTGTGAAAATATACGGTCAAGATCTGAATTTGTTGTGCAGAAACCATATTTTATTTTTTTTGCCACAGTTACATTGACCTTTCAGCTTTTTACTCCAGAATCAATAAGCTTCTACCCTGCTCCAAGTAACCAGAATGTTTAGTTCAGGTCTGAAGTTATTGTGCAGAAAGCATTTATCTTTCTGTCACAGTGATCTTGACCTTGACCTTCACTCTTTTGATCCCAATACTGTTAGCCTCATCCTTACTCCAAGTGAACACCATCAATAAAGTGTGTTCCAGGTCTGTGATGTACAACTGATGCTATTATGCATAAAAACCTAAGATGGGTGCATTTTGTAGTTTGGGCAATTCATTGGTGGATGTGTATACAAGTCTGTGGACAGCTTCAGCTGCAGTGTCTGCAGTATATTTAGCTCAGTAACCCCTTATCTGAAATTCATATTTTGGAATATATAATTATATACATCCCTTCTCTCAATATCATTCCTGTCCCTGGGTTGTGCCCATGGTATCAAGATGTATAGCGGTGACATATTTTGATTAAAATTTTGGTTGAAGTTCTTTCCAGCATTTGTAGCCCAGTAATCCCTTATCCAATCCATTTTATGTTTAGAATATATCATCATATACTCCTCTTCTGTCAGTACCACTCCTGACCCTGGGTGGGATGATACTTAAAAAATTATAATGGAGAATACATTTTGTTCACTTTTTGGTAAAAGTTTCTTTCATCACTTATATTCCCATAACAGCTTTACCAATTCACTTCATGTTTGGAATATAACATCATCACATGTATCCTTTCTCCCAATACCACTCTTGCCCCTGTATCCTCACACACCCTTTCTCCCAATACCACTCGTGCCCCTGGATCCTCACACACACCCTTTTTCCCAATACCACTCTTGCCCCTGGATCCTCTTGCGACCTTTCTCACCACTCTTGCCCCTGTATCCTCACACACCCTTTTTTCCCAATACCACTCTTGCCCCTGGATCTTCTTGCGACCTTTCTCACCACTCTTGCCCCTGGATACTCATGCACCCCTTTTCCCAATACCAATCTTGCCCCTGGATAATTACACACACTTTTTCCCAATACAACTCTTGCCCCTAGATCTTTACACAACCTTTCTCACAATACCACTCTTGTTTCTGGATCATGATAGAGTCATGGTTTCTCAGTAGACAGCATGTCAGATTCATGATTGAAAGGGTGTGGTTTGAATCTTACCATTACATCAGCCTTGATCAGCTGCCATGGTGGCCAGGGCAAGGCACTTTACTCCTGTTGCTTTGGTACTAAAACACCAGCATGTGTTGCTCTGCTGCAAACACCAAACCATCACCCCTGGGTTTTGCAACAGGCTGGAATCATGAATAATACTGGGGAGACACTTTTGGTGACATTTTTGGGTAACACTTGTAGCTCAATAATCCCTTACCAAATTCACTTCATATCTGGAATATAATACCATCAAGCTCTCACTTTCTCTCAGAACAACTCTTGCCATTAGGTTCTTCCATTGTGTGGAGCCATGGAGTCAGCCATCAAAATAGAAGCACATTTTGGTAAATGGTTTTGGCTGAAGTTGTTTATATCACATGTAACGAAGTAATCCTCTCCTCAGTACATGGCATATAATATCATTCAATAATCCCCTACACACACTACTAATCTTACTCTTATAATGGGGTCATATGGGTAAATAATTATAATGGGGTCATAGGGTAATACACCACTCCCTTGATAACTCGCACCCGGATAACTCGCGAACCCGCTTATAATGCGGTGTCCGGCATGGCTCCCAATTTTTTTTCCAAAGAAAATATATTTTAAAATGTGCTTAACGTGAAAAAAATCGCGATAAGAACTGGTAAATTGGTAAATTGAACCTTGATACATAGCTCATTTTATCATCGAAAATGGTGATTATTGCCTGTAAAGATAGAATCCATATTGTGAAATTTGCAAGTTCTAATAAGATATCACATATTATGTTTGGGTTTTTTTTGAGAGAAATAGTTGTCAATACACTGTAAATAAACAGTCTGGTGAAACAGCGATCAACAAAAAATTCTGGTAAATGCTAACAGGTGGCAACAGAGAATGAAATAAACACCAATTAAATGTCTTGCTATGTGAAATTCTCGTTCTAATCCTTTAATTTCGCTTCAATGTAAACACTATAATCGCAATATATTCTCTTCTATGAAAACATGAAAAGAGTCAATCGACCATCACATCGAAACCCGTGAGTACTTCTGTGAGAACCTAATTACATGCCAGCTTTGTTTTGATCAACAACTTGGGGAAGTGTTTGTTGCATTAAAAAAATCAATTAAAAGAGACCTGTGTTGTTTTATCACTTTGAATATGTCTTTTGTATCAAATCAAGCAAGGGAAGTACAATTAAAAAAAAATTCAAAGGCATGCCAATAGCAGCATAAGTTCTTGTGGTCATTACCGTTCTCAAAATTCATTTTATTTGACCAATCGAAAATGGTTTCACATTTTTATGTACTTAACATCATTAAAGTATATAATATCAGTAATGTAGCCTAATCATTTGTAAATGTGACCATGGAGAGCAAAGGAAGTAAGCGAAAGGTGTTCTCAGTGACTGAAAAGCTGTGCATCATAGATAGGGGTCACAATGGCGAAGCGAGATCCAACGTTTGCAATGAACTAAAAAATTGCTGAGTTGACATTTAGAGGTTGGCTTAAGGATAAGCAGAAACTTCAGGATTATTTACATGATGTTGATTCAGATGATGGGATCAAATGAAAACGAGCACGGACTGCAAACGATACTGAATTAGATGATGCTGTGTACGCATGGTTCACACAGCAACGTGAACAAGGTGTTCCCATCTCTGGAACAATTCTCAAGGCCCAAACAGAAAAAATGGCAAAATATATGGAGAATGAATCTCATTTTAGGGCAAGCCATGGATGGCTTTGGAGATTCCAGTGCTGACATAGAATTAAACAAAATTCATTGTAGGGAGAGATATGCTCAGTGAATCAGGAAGCCGCATGTAATTATCCATACCAGCTCAGAGAGATAATCATCCATGAACAATACACAGAGGCGGCAGAGAAATCAAAGAGTAACACAAAAAAATTAACAGATGTTTTCAAAATGTGAAGTGATATTTATCAAACGTGTCACAAACTGCAAGTATTATCGTGTTCTAATTTATGTTGTTTTAAATCTGTAGACCCATTAAATTCATGCTGGTAATGGTTAACCCTTGTGAATTTATTTTTTTTTTTTCATTTTACTTCTACCGCAATCAAATCTACCTATCGTTCGATTGACATTGTTTTTTCGAAATGAGTGTCGATCTTTTGTATAAAAAAACGTCTACTTTGGATCAAACAATAAAACTAGAATTTATCCAATTCAACACAAAAATTAGTGACGTAGTACACAATGTACATGTGTTAAGCGAACGGAAACCATGTGGAATAATATTTTGATGATCTCCTCAATATACTGTAAGTTATCCTGAAATTAATGTTACTCTGTGAGGAAAAAAGTAAACAAAGTACACCGCTATGAAGAGATATTTATTCACAGTTAATCTTAGCACGATTATTAATTGAGTATTCAACACTGTAACATGCCAACCCCCCCACCCCCCTTTTGCCTCTACGTCGATCCCTTTGTTAGTTTTGTTGTTTGTTATAGGTCCCTCGATAACTTGTGCTCTAACTTATAATAAGGTCGATGTTTTTGGACCCTGTTGTGCGCGAGTTATCGAGGGAGTGGTGTAATTATAATGGGGTCATAGGGTGAATAATTATAATGGAGTCATATGGGTAAATAATTATAATGGGGTCATATGGGTAAATAATTATAATGGGGTCATATGGGTAAATAATTATAATGGGGTCATAGGGTAAATAATTATAATGGGGTCATATGGGTAAATAATTATAATGGGGTCATATGGGTAAATACTTATAATGGGGTCATAGGGTAATAATTATAATGGGGTCATAGGGTAAATAATTATAATGGGGTCATAGGGTTAATAATTATAATGGTGACATAATTTGGTTTGTTGAATCACATATATTTTCATAAACTCTTCTACAATTCACTTCAATTTTGAAATATATCACATCACATACACCCCATCTCTCAACACCATTCTTGTCTTTGGGTTCCACAACTAGCTAAGGTTTGGGTGTCTTGATACCACTCCAATACCTCTCCTGTCCCTGCATTCCACAGTCTAGCTGAGGTTTGGGCTCTCAGTACCAGTCCTGTCCCTGGGTTGCACACCTAGCAGAGGTTTGGGGTCTCAGTGCCACAACTTTCTCTGCGTTCCACACCAAGCTGAGATTTTGGGGTTTCAGTACCACTCCTGTCCCTGGATTCCACACCTAGCTAATGTTTGGAGGTCTCAATGCCACTCCTGCTCCTGAGTTCTGCACCTAGCTGTGGTTTGGAGCTCTGAATACCACCCCTGTCCCTGGGTTACACACTTAACCGAGGGTTGTGGGGTTTCACATGGTCATGTGATATGAGGAAAATGATGTATATGTCACATGATCAATATTAGTCACTGATGAAGGCAGTGAGATATTGCTGAAAAATTTTGAAATCTTAAGATATACACTGTGTATGGGAAATTACTAATGATCATGAATTATCCAGAGCAAGGAAGCAACCTTTTCATTTGTATATTTAAAATGTTTTTTAAAATATTCATGACAAAAAAAACCTACTTGTTTTAATAGGAAAAAATACTGCTGTTTTCTGTTAATTGCTTTAAAGCACTATCGTTAAACTGAATATGTAAGAGAAAACTTGTAGCAAATGGTATTGAAATTAAATCTTGAATGATACAAAAGCTAAATACTCTAAACCATGGGCAATTACAACAAAAATATGTTTTGAGGATATGGATTCCTTTCATATGGTCTAAGTGTAAGCTTGTTTATAACTTTATTCTTAAATAATTGAAAAAATAAACTGCATTATATGATTTCTGTAAGAGCAAACCTTTATTGACTGATCTGACATCATGTGATATGTGATAAACCTACATATCAAATGGTTTATTATGCCTTAGTGCAATATTCCCATAACACACAGATATCACAGTGATATATTCCCATAACACACAGATATCACAGTGATATATTCCCATAACACACAGATATCACAGTGCAATATTCCCATAACACACAGATATCACAGTGCAATATTCCCATAACACACAGATATCACAGTGATATATTCCCATAACACACAGATATCACAGTGCAATATTCCCATAACACACAGATATCACAGTGATATATTCCTATAACACACAGATATCACAGTGATATATTGCCATAATATAAAGTATGTTCTGTCACAAAGCCATATTTGAGGGATCATGCAGCTACAATGGTATTTTGATATGCAAAACAAATTTGATTACATTCACCCATTAAATAATGAAATAAATTAATCATAGACCTTTTTATTTAGATTAAATATGGAGCTTTATGAACCAGAAAACCTAACGTAGGTCAATGAAATTTACTGAATAGTGCTACATATGCTTGAACAGGCAGGTGAAAGAATAAAGTGACCCTTTTAGTAGAAGAAATGGCAGAACCTAACAAACCCGTAATAGGAAACCAATTGCCATAGGTGGAAAGTTCTGTACCTTTGTACACGCCAAAATTCTGCAATCACACTTGAGACCGTAGAGTACAAAGCAAGTTACAAGTGCATCATCCAAGACTTGTAACATACATTCCTTTAATTCCCATACACATGTATTATCCAGGACTTGTAACATACATGCCTTTCATTGCATACACATGTATAATCCAGGATTTGTAACACACATGCCTTTAATTGCATACACATGTATTATCCAGGACTTGTAACATACATGCCTTTAATTGCATACACATGTATAATCCAGGACTTGTAACACACATGCCTTTAATTGCATACACATGTATTATCCAGGACTTGTAACATACATGCCTTTAATTGCATACACATGTATAATCCAGGACTTGTAACATACATGCCTTTAATTGCATACACATGTATAATCCAGGACTTGTAACATACATGCCTTTAATTGCATACACATGTATTATCCAGGACTTGTAACATACATGCCTTTAATTGCATACACATGTATTATCCAGGACTTGTAACATACATGCCTTTAATTCCCATACACATGTATTATCCAGGACTTTTAACATACATGCTTTTAATATCATACATATGTACTATCCAGGACTTGTAACATACATGCCTTTAATTGCATACACATGTATTATCCAGGACTTGTAACATACATACTTTAATTCCCATACACATGTATTATCCAGGACTACTAACATACATGCCTTTAATTCCCATACACATGTATAATGCAGGAATTGTAACATACATGCCTTTAATTCCCATACACATGTATTATCCAGGACTTTTAACATACATGCTTTTAATATCATACATATGTACTATCCAGGACTTGTAACATACATGCCTTTAATTGCATACACATGTATTATCCAGGACTTGTAACATACATACCTTTAATTCCCATACACATGTATTATCCAGGACTACTAACATACATGCCTTTAATTCCCATACACATGTATAATCCAGGAATTGTAACATACATGCCTTTAATTCCCATACACATGTATTATCCAGGACTTGTAACATACATGCCTTTAATTGCATACACATGTATTATCCAGGACTTGTAACATACATGCCTTTAATTCCCATACACATGTATTATCCAGGACTTGTAACATACATGCTTTTAATTACATACATATGTACTATCCAGGACTTGTAACATACATGCCTTTAATTGCATACACATGTATTATCCAGGACTTGTAACATACATACCTTTAATTCCCATACACATGTATTATCCAGGACTACTAACATACATGCCTTTAATTCCCATACACATGTATAATGCAGGAATTGTAACATACATGCCTTTAATTCCCATACACATGTATTATCCAGGACTTGTAACATACATGCCTTTAATTGCATACACAGGTATTATCCAGGACTTGTAACATACATGCCTTTAATTCCCATACACATGTATTATCCAGGACTTGTAACATACATGCCTTTAATTCCCACACACATGTATTATCCAGGACTTGTAACATACATGCCTTTAATTCCCATACACATGTATAATCCAGGACTTGTAACATACATGCCTTTAATTGCATATACATGTATCATCCAGGACTTGTAATATACATGCCTTTAATTGCATACACATGTATAATCCAGGACTTGCAACACACATGCCTTTAATTGCATACATATATATCATCCAGGACTTGTAACATACAGGTCTTTAATTGCATACACACGTATCATCCAGGACTTGTAACCATACATGCCTTTAAATGCAAACACATGTATCATCCAGGACTTGTAATATACATGCTTTTAATTGCATACACATGTATTATCCAGGACATGCAATACACTTGCCTTTAACTGCATACATATTTATTATCCAGGACTTGTAACATACACGCCTTTAATTGCATACATCTGTATCATCTAGGACTTATAATATATATACCTTTTTGTGTGTGTGTGTGTGTGTGTGTGTGTGTGTGTGTGTGATTTGGATTTTTAATGTAGCGTTAACAATTTTTCAGTCATATCGCTACGATGTCTGCAGTGTGGCAGTTTATAGTGATGTCTAGCACTGGGGCATCATGCTGCAGACATGTAGCATGATGTCCCACCCAGTCACATTATCCTGACACCAGGCTGACCAGTCCTAACTCTAACCTCTTAATGCTGAACGCCAAGCGAGGCAGCTGTTAGTACCATTTTTGTAAGTCTTTGGTATGACTTGGCCGGGGATTGAACCCATGACCTCCCGCATCCGAGGCGGATGCTCTGACCACTAGGCCACAGGAACAGTTATATATACCTTTAGTTGCAATCATACATGCTTTTAATTTCATAAATATATGTCCTTAATTGCATGTATATATGTCTTTAATTGCAATACATGCTTTTAATTTCATAAACATATGTCCTTAATTGCATGTATACATGTCTTTAACTGCATATATATATATATATATATATATATATATATATATATATATAACTTTAATTACAAATATACAAGCCTTTAATGGTATACATACATGCCTTTAGTTGCATACATAAATAAATACCTTTACTGCATACATACATGCCTTGAATTGCTTATATGTCTTTATTTGCATACACACATGCCTTTAATTGCATACATACATGCCATTAATTGCATGTGTATAAGCCTTTAACTGTATACACACATGCCTTTAATTGCATACATACATGCCTTTATTGCATACACACATGCCTTTAATTGCATACATACATGCCTTTAATTATAAGTATACATGCCATTAATTGCATGTGTAAAAGCCTTTAACTGTATACAAGCATGCCTTTAATTGCAGGTGTACATTCCTTTAAAAGCATACATACAGGCTTTTAAATGCATACACACATACCTTTAATTGCATACAAACATGCCTTTAAATGCATATGTACATGCCTTTACTTGCATATATACATGCCTTTAATTGCATACACACATGAATTTAGCTTCTCGTGGGTCAGTGGTTCTTTCCGCGGATTTCCCGGTTTCTTCCTCCACCATTAATACTGGCCGCCATGTATAGCCTATCGTGTGCTGAAAAATGGCGTTAAGCCCCACAACAACAACAACAACAACAACAACAACATGAATTTAGCTGCATATGTACATGACTTTAATTGCATACACACATCATGCCTTTAATTGCATATATACATGCCTTTAATTGCAAACACACATGATCTTAATTGCATATTTAAATTTCTTTAATTACATACATACAGACCTTTCATTGCATACACACATGCCTATAACTGAATAAACACATGCCTATAAATGCATATGTACATGCCTTTATTTGCAAATGTACATGCCTTTAATGGCATACACACATGATTTAACTGCATATGCACATGACCTTAATTGCATACACACATGCCTTTAATTGCATATGCATGCATTTTAAGAATGTTTTTATTCTTACTGTGAGTCTGCACAATGTTTATAAAAAAGTCAATGTGTTGCTGAAACTATGCTTGTAAAAACAAACCTGTACTGCTACACATTCAACCGTGGTCTCAGAAGAAACTCGCAAAACTCTTTTAATGCTCAGAACTTCTGGGGAACTTAGTTGCTTCCAGATGTCATGAGACTGGAATAAAAAGATTTAGACATTAAATATTTTTCATTTATGAGCGTCCAATGAGATCAGTGTTGAACCAAATATCTCATTACTATATTTGCTCGGCAATAAGTTGATTCATTTTTACCATGAAGTCTGGACGTCATATTATAATTTGAATTGACTTATATATAATGTCCTTCAAATCGTTTTAACATATGTCATGTAAACTTTTGTATATAAAAAATAAATATTTTTTCCAAAGTACAAAAAATAATGTGTATGAAAATAATTATCATTTTGTGATCATGTATGAAAAAATATAGGACCTGACACTAAGCTGAATTTTAAAACATTTATATGATAATCACTATTAATGTGATGGCAGAATATAAACACTGGATATTCATGACTTACTGTGATGGCTGATCATAAACACTCAATACATCATGACATAATGTGATGGCAGAATATAAACGCTGGATATTCATGACTTACTGTGATGGCTGATCATAAATAAAAATGAATAATGGAGTTCACAGTCATGTGTTTGCTATATATGGCCAAATATTGCATAATTCCCATAGAAGACCATACCGGTCAACTCTCATGCAGGGAGAGAAAAATACTCCCAATTTTTGTTATCGTTCCACACCTACCTCCCAATTTCATAATGTCTCCTGATTTTTGCAAAGAACTTCCAATTAATACATTATGTCTTTCGATTTTCATTTCTCTTTAAAAAAATCCTACATAAATAGATACATCATATTCAATCCACAGAAGTAAGGTTCTACTTTATCACCTGTGAGTATTGTGGTGACAAAATAATTATTATCACACTACAAAGAATTTTTTCTTCAGTAAATAGAATGTTAAGTTCAAGCATGAGTCACATAATTTATTTTTTTTAACCTTACAACAATTCTAAAATCAGAAAATAAACCAAAACAAAAATCTAACCATAATAGTAAAATTGTCAGTTTCAATCCCAAGAATGATAACTATGAATGCTGTAGATATCTCCATTCCCACCAAAGAAACTTACAGGAGTGAACACATGGCATTACTGTACCGTATTTACAAATGTTAATCACCATCATTAAATTCAAGGAAGGAATGAAGAAATATACCATGTAGTTTATGTGCCCTAAAAATTCTTATTCAGGCTAAATATGTTATTTAGTAAACAATGTTGAAAATAAGGAAAAAAGGTGGGATATAAAACATAGAGATTGATATGTATAGATGCCAGTCCTGCGTAGACCACTGGCTACCTGAAAAGATGGTACTAGGTGTACCCCCAGCCATCTGTACTTGCATCCATACAAACCACGACCTCTGGTGGTTTAATTTGCAGAGGTATGCCAGCTATGAGCCAGCTCAGACCTCAGGGACCTGCACATTAACATAAATTAAACAATACAGCCCAAACATATTAGTGAAGTCACATAGACTACCCGTGCAAGTACCTAAGTATAATTAAATGTGTAAAGACTATAAATAGTTTTTAGACACCAGTGCAACCTTGTTCCATGGTCATTTTTTATTAAGTCTCAGTTAATAACAGGTACAAAATCCAAATCTTTTCATGGAGTAGGCCTGCACTCATATCTAAATTTTAAGTTTGAAGTTGCAGCACCTGAGCATATATTCTACAATTTTCAAAATATCAACCATGTTTGATGGTTGTTTTTTTTGGGATGAAATAGAAATCTATAAAAATAAGATAATTGTGAAACAGTTTGATTTGTATACTGAATGCCACATAAACACAAAATTCATAAATATTTATTTGTCATATTATGCCCCTTTTAGATTTCATATACAAAACTCAAGTTTCCTCAACTAGAAAGATTCAACTTTGGCAGGAACTATGTATATCAACTCTTACTGACATGATACATTTGCAAAATGGTTCATATGCCTAATGCATGACAATATCAAATCACAGGCAGGCCACTGAAACTCATTTACTGCTGCTCAAATGCCATTTCTGTATTGAAAATTTAGTCATGACAGACAGACAGATATTAGATAGACTGATAGATAAATAGACATATAGACTGATAGATACATAAATTAATGGATACATAGATATACACATTGATATGGACAGATGGATAGATAGATACTTACTGTTGGTCTACTGTCTGGAAGGGTTTGTAAACACTGCATCAAAAGATATTCCATATCAGGCCAATGTTCCCCACCCTTCATTGTGATTGGAGGGATAGGTTGATTCTAAAAACCATAAATGACAAGAGATTATTGTTCTCACCCTTCTTTGATCAGAAGTATAAATTAGACCTAAAAACCATAAGGACAAAAAAAAATCATTGTTTCCCAACGTTCATTTTGATAGGAAGTATAGGTTGGCCTTAAAAGCTTTAAGGACAAGACATCATTGTTCCCACCCTTCACTGTGATAGGAAGTATAAGTTTGCTGTAAAAACTATAAGACAAAAAATATCACTGTTCCCACCATTCATTGTGATACCTTCTATCACAATCAATTGGCCTTAAAAACTTTAAGGACAAGACATCATTGTTCCCACCCTTCACTGTGATAGGAAGGATACGTTTGCCATAAAAACTAAAAGGACAAGACATCATTGTTCCCACCCTTCACTGTGATAGGAAGCGTAGATTGACCATAAAAACTAAAAGGACAAGACATCATTGTTCCCACCCTTCACTGTGATAAATTGGCCTTAAAACCATAAACTATACGAGATAAATTGATACAACAAACTACTCAAAGTCATACTATTTTAGTGTTATGAAATGTTTGCAAAATTTGTAAATGCTACATATTTACAGAATAAAATGCTTGAAAAATAACAGAGGACTATACACATACTTCCTTCCCAGTAAAGAATACCTCTTTGGTTAACCAATAGTGATGTATTTTACCATATTACCAACTACCATTAGTGACTTCTTTTACTTGAAATGAAGCCTTCTTACTATATTGTCTTTGATATTTTGTACAACTTTTATTAATTATTTTCTCAGATGTAAAGATTTTTAAAAAATATGATTGATCATTTATTTATCCAGGTATGTAAAGAGTTTTCATGAGAGTTCATTTCTCAGTTTTGGGTGGTAAAACAAGTTTTAATGATGTAATACTTACCTGGATCTATTGCAGTGCTTATCTTTCATGAATGGAAATTACCCTCATTCACACAAGAAAATTCCATCCTCCCACGTGATGGAAAGTTCCAGAAAGACCAGAACTAGAAAGAACACAGACCCAGCCTGTCCCCCACTTCACAGACCCATCCTGTCCCCCACTTCACAGACCCAGCCTGTCCCCCACTTCACAGACCCATCCTGCTTTTTATGGATGCAGACTACTGCTAGGATAACTGAGCATGTTGGGAGGAGGGAATCTGTCACCAGTGACAGGTAAGTATTACATCATTAAAATAAGTTTTACTCCCCCCACACACACACACACCACATTTTAATATCAATAATATAAGTTGTTTAATTTGCCAATGCAGTTGGAGGCTGATGGTCTCAAAAACTGGTATAAAAAAATGAAATAACTGCTTGAAAACGTACTGTGGATGAGAGGAACCAAGCATGAAAGTGGAGAATCTGAGGAGCTGTTGTGCAAACAAGACCTGCTGTGCTGCAACAGTAGGTCCCTCCTGTGAGGCAATGTCATGCAACTGGTCAACAAACAGGTCAAGAAGATCACTGAGCCATGTTCGCTGAAGCCACAACATAGTTACTGAAATGAGCTGAGCATTGGAGATCCTGACATTGTGAAGCACTTGCAGAATCACTCTGAATAGTGGAAGGTGCAAGCAAACAGACATTTCCACTTCACACTAAAGGTGTCCAATTCCCAAATTGTCCGATCTGGGACAAGGGAAACATCAAAGGGGAGCTTGCTGAGTCTTGTCATGAAAAAAGTCCACCATAGGTCTCCCCCACAGCCTGAACAGGGACTCTACTATGGACAGATGCAGAGGCCATTCTGTAAGGACTACCTAATCTCTCCTGGACAGCCTGTCTAACATAATATTCTTCTAGCAAGGAAAATGATGAGCCTGGAGGGTAATCACTTCTGAGGTTGCCTAGTTGAGGCTGAAAACCTCCAATTAAAGAGAATGAGCACCTGCACCTCCTTGTTACCTGAGGCATGTAGACCATCAAACAACAACTCCTTAATTGGTTGACGCACACCTGTAGGACTAAAAATATTGCTTTCATTTCTAAATTGTTTATATGCAGTGTTGTTTCTTCCTGCAATCTGAAGAGCTATCCCTTCAGATTCCAAGTGAGTGTCTCACCCTGAATCTGATGCATTTGTGAACAGATAGAAGTAGGGTTAGGGGTCTGCTTGGAGAATCCAGTTAGAAACTAGTCCTGATCTGCCCACGAACACCAGTGGTAGTGAAACTCAGATCCTAGAGAAATCCCAGCTCTCAGAGGATCCCAGTGTGATTTCCATTTCACCAGAAGAAGAAACTGGAGGGAGTGCAACTGTAATATTCCTAGGGGAACAAGATCTGCTGTGGAGCTCAAGGTCCACAAATAGATGGTAAGCCAGACAATATAGTCTTATCCTGTAGCACCTCCAAAAGTAACAGAATTCTGTCTATTCTGTTCAGAGGAACATAAACTAATCCCCTATTGGTGAGGAAATTCATCCCAACAGATACAAAATTCAGATAGAATTAGCCCTGATTTCTCTAGGTTTGGAATGAATCTCAGCTGGACCAGCAGGAGGACATATCTTGTCTGAGCTAAACCAAGAGGCAATTTGTGAAACATCAAAATGCTGGATGAAAGAGATCCCCAGTGACTTGAGATGGGTGGCAATTACTCCCATTACTCTGTCAAAGGCTCTGGAGGCTGATGCTAGGTTGAATGTCAAAGCATGAAATCAGAAAACCTACCAGTCCTGGAAAAACTGGAAAAATACTTCTTGTGAGCAGGAAAAATTTTACTGTGAAGGTGCACATACTGAAGATCAATGGCGGCTGCCCAGTCATCAGACCTAACTGCATTACTGACAGAAGCTATAGTCTCCATCTTGAAGAAACTTGTTTGAGGTATTAAGATCAATAATCAGCCAAAACTTTCCATCAATATTTTGGAAACCAGAAAAATCTGAGAGTGTATGGCCAGAGACTGGTTATTTAACAACCTAATTGCTGTAGAAGGGTGCGCACCTCTTCCTTCAAATGCACCAGATGTGACCAGTGCAAAAGCATGAGGGAAGCTTGCTGAGAATGTATCCAGAACTGAAGCCATTATATTTCCTTTATTATAGAGAGGTCCCTCCCTTTAAAAGAGGGGCAGCTGAGCACACTCGGGAATACTTGTAAAAGTTATGCATGGCAAGAGAGAGAGGTTTTTAAACTTCCTGCTTGGGCCATACACATTACCTTGTCTAGCTGCAGATGGGAAACAGGGACACTTAAATTTGGGTTACTTCCTGGACTGGGACTGAATTCTTTTAAAAGAATTCACTGAAGGTTTCAAAGGTCAATCAGGATGAACATGCTTCCTGGCCAATTTCTGACAGGTCAGAAATGGATGTGAGGAACTAGTGCTGTTGGTCCTTCATGTCATGAGATGGCATGGAGGAAATGAGACCTACTGTCTCTGCCTCCAATGAAATAGCCCTAAGAAGATTCTGTCTACCAGTAAGACTTTAGAAGTGTCTAGGACTACAACCCTATGAAGTTGGGTCAGTGATAGTCTGCTGTCAGTGCCATGAATATCAGCAATGCACCATGGATATCAACAAGGCTTGCTTTGAGGTTTTGGCAACAACCTCCAACAAGCACTGTAGTGCAGCCAGAGACAAAGATTCCTCGTTCAGAAGTCTGAAAAAGGCTGCAGAGGCTATGCTGATGAGCAACCTAACTTTAAGTTCCATATAAGTAGGTGATGTGGGTCTATGACTCACAACATCAGCACTGCTCATAGACCTGTGATGTGGTGGATAGAATGGGGGTGTGATCTTTCTGGCCATGACTTTCTGGGACTTGCTGTCTAATAGGCAAATGGAATTTTTTTAAGTGGATGAAAATGAAGTTTTTGTCTTAGAAAGGTAAGCAGCATAATTGCATTGGTAATTTATTACTGATATTAAAATAAAGTGTATGAAAAATATGAAAAAATTAGAATATGAAGCTGTGGTTTACTATTTCAATAGTAATTATAACCCTAACTGATGTTAAATTATTTTTCTTAATTATAATATATAATTATTGTTGTTGTTATAGGGTTTAATGCCATTTTTCAGTGCAAGATAGGCTATACATGGCGGCCAGTATAAATGGTGGTGGAAGAACCCAGGAAAACCCTGGAAAGAACCACCGACCCACAAGAAGCTACTGGCAAGCTCTCTCACATACCAACATTGGCCGAGCCTGAGACTCGAACCCACACAGATAGAGGTGAGATGTCAGTGATCCATAACAGTGAGCACTTTAGACCACTCTGCCACTCGGGGCCCCTAATACATAATTATAATTCATAATTATAAGACATAATTATAATAATAATTCATAATTATAATACATAATTATAATTCATAATTATAATACATAATTATAATTCATAATTATAATACATTCATTCTCAATTTTATGATCTTTATTTATGATGAAAAAAATTTTGCAACTGTACAAGAAAACATTTTTCAATATGAACACAAAAGCTAAATATAATATAAAGGCTAAAACCTCAGACCTCCAAAGCACAAAACAAAGATTTTACCACAATGTCAGTTGTATGGTCCCGATGCAAGGAAACATACAACAAATGTTTACAATATTGCTCACCTCAGCAATGGCTCTGTCCATTTCACTTTTGGATTCAAACTCATCAAATGGATGTCGACCTTCTGTTAGCATGACATACATTGTGAGACCATAGGAAAACACATCTGCCTGGACAAAGATAATAAGGTTTGAATAAGTATTTTTAAATGTGTCACAGTAATCTATTAAATGTCCAGGTCATCTAGCAAAAATGACCAGATATCTTCACATATACAGTAATGACATTATCCAATTATCCACAATCATCAAACTTCATTAAAAGGGAAGAATGAAGCATATAGACACCATATCTAAAATGAAAACTTTACTTCAATGGACCGCTCTCACCTGGAAAGAGTAGTTTTCCTTCCTGCTGACCTGTGGAGCCCTGTAGCCCAGTGTCCCCTCCTGGGCCACCAGCCCCTCCTCAGTGGAAAACCTTGAAATTCCATAGTCAGATATCTTGGCATTTACCTAAAATATTCATTTAAAAAAACTTTGATGTAGAAATATCTTGATTTATTTACATATATGTTATAGAATGTGCACATCAATCGATTTCATAATTTTAATTGGCATCAAAATCAGTAGTATTACTTATCAATTTAAATATTATGTGTCGTAAGGCAATTGAAAACAAAACAAGTGCATTGTTGGCATAACATGCACTCTCTTCGTATTAAAATAAAATAGCATGTTTTAAACATGAATAAGATTCTGATGGCAACTGATGATTACAATACTAATTAATTAATAAACGAGCGAGAGTTCTGACAATTAAATGAAAGGAATTTTATATCTCTTAGTTCAGTGCAAAGATTTATTTTATAAAATGCACAAGAAATATTAGTTCACAAGTTTGAAGTCTGGTGTCCACTGATGATATTCATTGTGATCAATAAGTTTCACAAATTTAAGCAGGCCCTCGATAGTCTTCTGATCGAAATTTCCTCTAAGTGATGGTGTCTGCATATGTCTGATGATATCAGATGTCCCCTATGTGATGGTGACTGCAAATGTCTGGTGATATAAGTTCTACCTCCATTAACTATGTTAAAATCCACATCGCATGAAACACACAATGTGAAGCCAGGACCTTTGCATGAAACAATGTAAGGTCAGGACATTTGCAACTTTCCTACACTGACTTAAAACTCTGATTTCCAAGCACTTTTTAATTTCCTGTAATATTTTATAGGTGATGTTTTCTTAACTTCGGGAGAAAGCTTATGTTTCAGCATTTTTACCCAAGAAAAACAATAAGAACTTCCTTCAAATATTTGTCTTAAAACATCTTGAGAAATGTAATAACAAATAAACAAGACAAAAAAATCAAAATGCTTATGGCAAAATCACTCCTTGATTGGCCTCTCCTTTTTACATCATCTCCCTGAAAAGTTGGCCTATTTTTAATCAAAGACACAAAAGCAATGATTGACCACAGTGTATCCCTTTATTATTTATAATACCTCAATAAATATTCTGCCTTCAGCCTTAAACTCTTCAAATTACAACAATAAGAAAATCAATTTACAATTTACAGTGTATGTACATCAGCCATTGTCTAATTATTTCCAATTGTATTAGTAATCACCCAGCAAGCATCGTTGCAATGATCATTGCAATCGTGGAACATTTCCGGTTCACAGTAGATGGGTTATGACCAGTTTGCATAATATTTCTAGATAGATCACTGAAAAATACTGATCTTTTTGGTTAAAAAGTCTTTTTTCAAAAACAGTAGATTTCAACTATAAAACAGTAGCAGACGGCCTTTCTTACATTTTTCTTTTGTCCTACTGCCAGTAGAATCACTTGTATAATTTTATTATTGATGGGGGTGCATTATGACATTTAATGCTTTGAAAAAATAAAGATAAATATACCTAACTTCAAAATAAAAAAAGAAACTTTTCAGCTGCAAGCCCAGTGAATTTAGTTTTTAGCAGGTATTTAAGATTATTTTTACCTACCTCTATGAATTTAATATTGATAAGATCTGTTAGGGAATGAAATGCCCAGAGTTCACAAGTAGCAGAGGTCCAGTAAACATCTCGAATATCACTAAACACACATAATTATTTTACTTGCATGTGTCAGAGTGACCTACTTTTGTTTCATAATAGTAACCTATGCTTTTGTAATTATGGTAAATGTACATTTTTCAAGTATTTAACCAGGTGAGGTAGAGAGCTTTGCTGAGCTTCTGTCCCCAGAGTTTTAGGTATACATGTATCCTACTTTTCTGACTGCCATTGACCATCAGTGTTTTATATCTGTTAAACCTGTACAATCCTTAACACAAACCAGCTGTGCAAAAGTTCCTGCATAAAGAAGTCATCTGTGATTTGAGACCATTTGTCTTTTTTTTACAAAATTGAATACTACTGTTAAATGGTTTAAAGTTCTAACTTACAGTCTCATTAAGGGTGGTGCTGAAGATGAGGACATTGTCTGGCTTCATGTCTCTGTACACAATCCTCAAATGATGTAGGTACATCAAACCCTCAGCCACCTACAAATTACATGCTCTATATATAGTAACAAAACTTGTCAACATTTTCATGACATTTAACAAAATTTAAAAACAATTTTGGTTTCAGTAGCGCTTTATGCACTTTATTGACCATATCATGCTGTGGAAATGGGAGCTAAATGGATTTCCCCACCAAGACAGCTGACCTGGGATGGCATGGGTGAGTACTGAACCTGTGATCCTTCGACTACAAGTCTGATGCTCAAGCTATCATGGGTCCCAACATTCAGCAAACAGCTGTATTAGATCCTTATCATTCATTAGAGTGTTTAAAATAGCATAATACTCCTCTCAGACGATGTCACTCCTTGTGAGAAATCATTTCACCCCAACCCAATATATTTAATACAGGGAACTGAAGTGAGTTAAAATTAAATTCATAATCCCTTAAAAAAAAAATATCAATTTTTTTCAGCTTTTCAACAATTCCTGAAACCACTGTCAACTGTAAGCAATCTATATCCATATGTGTCTCCTGTACATCTTTAAAGAAGGCAGAAGCAGCAGAAGAAGGATGTACCTGCAAAGCAATTCTGTGTTGCAGCAACTTATTTTTGCATTTCCCTGATTTATGTAATGTGCCAAGGGTACCATAGGGTGCCAATTCTAAGACAATGATGGGTGGTCGAACACAAACTCCAACAAGTGAAACAACACTAGGATGATTCAGGCATCGTAGAATTGCTGCCTGGAATTTGTTTCGAAAAAAAAGATCAGATTACAACATTCTTACAACATTAAGCCAGCATCATCTGTTTCACACATTAAAATTTTTAAATAGTTGTGTACATCTAAAAATTTTCCTTAAACATATTCCAGTTTGAAGTCACTATTTTAATTGATGTTTGAGTTGTACAATATTACTTATTAAATGAACATGCACAGCTATATGGCGAGGATAAACATAATCACTGCGTTTTCTAAGAAAAACATCAGAATAATAACTGATTTACTTTATAATTGTGTAAAAGTAAAGGTTTTCAGTAAGTGGTTTGTAAACTTTATATATGTTTAGAATATAACAAAAACAGGTTGGTGGCACTTCAAAACCAAAGCATTCATCAAAACTCTTCATATTTAAGAAGAAGCGTCTACATCAAGAACTACATTTGTGTTTGTAACACACATATTCCCCACTTCCCCACTACAACTAAATAGTGCAAGTCAATTTTTTTACAAACTTTGAAAACTTTATATAATAAAGGCATGAAATCTGATTGTGTCATCCACAACTTACATGATTACCTAATTTCATTTGTCTGTGTTAAACAGTTTTTATTTAACTGTATAACTGCAGTACAAACACATATTTAGTTAAAATGTGGCATGCTGGAAACGTGGAAACCCTTACCTCTTGTCGGAGTAGTTTCAGTGGAGGATCATCAGCTATCTCCTTGAAAACTTTTACTGCTACAGCCTGAAACAGAAATGATCATAAGTGGGCCAATGCAAGAGTATTCTCCCTTTTACAAACTATCTCTAAAGTTTTAGCCATGACAGCATCACCAGCAGGTCAGAATGATAATGATGTGCCTTTTGACTAAATATAAATCAGGAACTTTTTACCAGCTTAACAATTTGTACAACTAAATAAAGATGTATAAATAAATGAAGTAAAAATATTTTTCATATTGGAGACTATGGTCCAAGATTATATACATTTTGTCAGTCAAACATTTATGTGGTATTTACTAATTTAGGAGTTTTTCTTAGGCACCTTACATATCATGATTTAATATATGATTATCTCCCTTGCTTCAGAGCTTAATAATACTTTACTGTTTGTACATAAGATATAAGTAGTGTTACGTGTCTAGGCTCATACAAAAGTAACAAAGAAAAGAATGAAGCCAACAAGCTTTGTAAAATTTAACAAATAATTATTTTCCCTAGAAAAACAGGATAAAAATAAGAAAAAGGATTTACAGTTTATGAATCTAATCCAAAAGTAATCCTAGAATTAATAAATATAAGTCCTATCAATAAAAAGTCCTAAGTGAATCACAGTTCGAATCCCAATGAAGTTCCAAGATGGAAGGTTATGACGTCTTTTATAACCTGCTTTGTCCTGATGTGTCAACAGTTCTTTGTTGAATCACCAAGAATAATATTTCAGTTTAGAATTCTGAATAATTTCCAATTAATGTCTTTGTTCAAGGATTCTGATGAGCACTAGTAATTTCCAGGGAAAAAAAAATTACTTTAAATAAAAAATTCAATTCAAACTAGTCATAACAAACACACCTTTGAGCTCCAATGGTTTCATGCATGACTGGCAAAATCACTATCATAACATGAGGTTTAAGCCAAACTAAAATACAAAACAGATCCCTGAATGGGTCACATGATCACTTCCTCCAAGCGGCATAGAAACATTACATGCTGATTATCACGTACGCTATGTAAGGATTTGATTCCACTGAACGAATCTTACTATAAGATTGAATAACAAAAATTTTTTAAAAAAGTTGTTTGCTACAAAACTCTCTCTGATTTCTGAATCAAGGTCACCAAATGATACAATGTTTCTACTACTGCTTGTTTATCATGTCAAAACAGAACTAAACTGAATTTTCTGGAAAAATGTCAAATCCAGTGAATTAAAGTTATTACAATAACATGTAATGAAATAAAAATAAAATTAAAAAAAATTTAAAACTAATACACAACTAATTAAATTACATATACATAACAGTAGTTAAATATATTTATGCCATGATATTATCCAAATCAGGGAAGCTAAATGGTATTATTAATGAAGTAATATA
The DNA here is from genome assembly GCA_016617855.1 of Megalonaias nervosa. Lineage (NCBI taxonomy): Eukaryota > Metazoa > Mollusca > Bivalvia > Unionida > Unionidae > Megalonaias > Megalonaias nervosa. The sequence goes on from JAECUM010012872.1 coordinate 39,167, forward strand.
TTTCAGCTAAATTTTCTAAATCAATCATTTTTAAGATAAACATATATTTTCTTCATCAAAAAGTCAAGATGATTTATGGTTTAAGCTGTTAGGTTAATTATAAAACATACAATTAATATTCTCAAACCAGAGAATGGCCATACCTTGTCTTTGTATGTACCATTATACACATGTCCAAATCCACCATCACCAAGCTGGTTATCAGTGCTTAAAAAAAAAAAAATAGAATTGCTCTCAGGGTTTACATAGCTAAATAGTTTACCATTTCTTTTGGTAGGTTTATGTAGTAAATGTATTGTAATAACACAACCCTGTGTAAACTATCTTCAAACATTTGTATCCCTTAAATTTGATCTAGTTTACTTTTTTTAACAGTCTGGAAAAATCCCCAACTGATTTCAAAGATAATCACCCAATTATAGTTTCAGCCTACATCCTCAGCAGCTTGTACCCACCCCCCACCAATTTTAAAAATGAATAGCATCAAGGTTATAACAAAGGTACAAAACTTATTCATTTCATACATTGATTTATAATTTCTAACTCAATTGTCACCAAGTGGTCCCTAACATTGTCATCTCATTGTTTCAAACCAAAATGCAAGTTTTCAATGTTTACAAGGAGCCTGCTCACTGTCATTTTCTGAATTCTGGTAGAGTCCATTTTCATTGAAGGGGTGGATGCAAATCCTTCACATACATAGAAAATAAATACCATGTCATCTGCATCCAGTGTATACAATGCCTAATTCTAATATTTCAAATAAGTTATTTTAAAAAAATGGGAAAAATATGCTCTTAGATCTCAAAGTTATGAAAATTAACAAAATTATCTGGAGTTTATGGAACACTAGAAACTACATCACTTCTGTTGTGTGAACAACACGTACTTGCCTGAATAAATATCGACACCATGTTAGTCCTGAAATTCTGTTAGGTTTGAAATGCATAGAAGATGGCAATGTTAGGGACTGTTTGATGAAAATCGAATTAGAAATTACACATTAATGATTGAAATGAGTAAGTTTGTATATTTTATTATATCCTTGAGGCTTTTCATTTTTAAAATCAGTAGGGAAGTACATTAGCTGCAAGGGGTGTAAGCAGAAACTAACATATGGAAAGCTCTAGCTCAAAATGGAACTCATCTAAGCTCTTTATGATATAAACCTGTTTTATGTTCTATCAAAACCGGAAGAGAAATATAGTCCTTAGTCATGCAACAAGCAGATTGAGATGCAAAATTAACTCAATAATATTTATTTAGCAGATCTCACACATTACAGAATCTGTTCAGAACCATGATGATATCAGCTTAAATTATTAACAAAGCTTGAACAAAATCCAATGTAAATTCAATCTTCAGAGGGTAACAAACTCAGCCAATCAAGAACAAGATTACATCATAAATATGCATAGACCTTGCTCATAATCAAACTCATCAAACATCTTGATGGTATTTATACGTTAATGCACTTGTATGGGAAAAATATGAACAAATTTTTCGGATGGATATACTGCACGACCTTGGGAGTGCAGTATATCCATTCGACAGAACAAGTTCATATTTTCCCATACAAATGCAGTAACCTTTTTATTGTATCATCATTTTCTTATTCTACCTAAGGCTTAATTATATAAATAAAATTACACTACAAGAAACAAAGTAACTGAATTTATGATGTATTCCAAACTAAATACACAAGCGCAGATTCATCAGTACACAACAACATTATTAATGTGCACATAACTCCACCCAGATAAATTTGAACTTAGACGAGTGCTAGACATCACTTTCGAAAGAAAATGGCATTTTGGTCTACTTAAAATTGAACTTTTGATTCATATTATGAATGAATGCGCATTGCAACAACTTTTCCATTTAGTCTGGAGTGAATAGATTTTGGTATTTCTGTCGATTCTGCTAAATTTTGTTGTAATGACTGGATTTATCTGTGTCAGTTCTACATGAAGTACATCAGATTTCATCAGCGAGGGAGCAGCATGTTGACATCTGCAAGTTTGTTTCTGTTCTGTCATTGAATGTTTGGAATCATAATATATGAAGTCTTTCAATTGTAATTATCAAAAATGCACTATGGAATATAATGTTAATTTCATTTTGAGTGCAGTAAGGAGGAAATAATTGCACTTGGAATATAGTCGAAATTAGAGTACAATTTCAAAATGTGTAATCAAGCTTTAGAACCCATGACATGGCTCATGTAATTCAGACTTGCAGCACTAAAAATATACATTTTGAGGAAATTCAGGATGTAAAACTGTAAGTATATTTTTTGCCATTCTTATTACCAGCTAAAGAAGACAGTTTATGCCTTGTCACTTGCATGTTATTTGTAGGGACCCAGCAATTTTATGACCTTTTCTGGCATCTATCGCTAGCCTAAATCCAAAACATTGTATCAAGAAAGTTAATGCAGAATGTGGCAAAGCAGCTGGTATATGGTAATCCATGAAACATCTGTTTTAGTTCATTCAGAAACAAATTTAATCAACCAAAACATAAAGCGTCTACTATATCAGTGTACATGATTTGTTTACAAAGTAGTTCCTAATACACTACCGGGCAAACCTGTCATGCACGTGAGTGCAATTTGAGTGTGTGTGAGTGCAATATCGTAAAATATTGTATGATTATGACAATGTAAAAGTTAATGGAGACAAGAAAGAGCATATAATAAAAGACTAATAACTTGATCAAAAAATCTATCCATAAATAGAGCTGCTAGCATTGATAAACTCAGCCAATCAAATGCAAGATCACCTCATTAATATTTTGTAATGTCTCTCAATATTGAACTCAACCAAGATCTTATGATATGGACCCATATTCCATGTTTGTTTAAAATCAGACCAGAAATGTGACATCCTGAGTGGTGACAAAATCACCTCATCATTATATATGGATCTCATTCAACATCAAACATGTCTGAGATCATGATGATACAAGACTATATTTTGGGACTGATTAGAACCAGATCAGAAATATGGCAAACCCTAACCCAAACCCTAATCCATTGATCTGGGTAATTATCAAACTCATCTGAGATACTAATGATATAAGCCAATATTCCAAGTTTAATCACATCAGAAATATGGCTTCCAGTGTAGTAATAATTTCAGCCAATCAGCTGCAAGATTACATCATTAGCATGTATAGATCTTACTCTGCATGTGTCTGTTTGTGTGTGTGTGTGTGTGTGTGTGTGTGTGTGTGTGTGTATGAATTGGATTTTTAATGTATCTCTAACAATCTGAGTCATATTGCTATGATGTTTGCAGTGTGACAGTTTATAATGATGTCTAGCACTGGGGCATGATGCTGAAGACATGTAGCATTATGTCCCACCCAGTCACGTTATTCTGACACCAGGCCAACCAGTCCTAATACTAACCTCTTAATGCTGAGAGCCAAGCAAGGCAGCTGCTAGTACCATTTTTATAGCTGCCAGCACCATTTTTATAAGTCTTTGGTATGACTCAGCCAAGGTTCAAACCCATGAACTCCAACATCTGAGGCAGACGCTCTTATCACTTAGGCCACCAAAGCAGTCCGTAGATCTTACTAATTTGCAAACTTGATTGCATTGATAATTATATAAACCCATATTCCAAGTTTGGTCAAATTTTCTTTAGTGAATGAGGGTAATTTCCATTTCTATTGTGGTAACCAATTCAGCGAGTCTGATGAAACCAGACCAAAACTACGGCTTCTATAGTGGCAACAAATTCAGCAAATCAGATGAAACTAGACCAAAAATATGGCCTCTATAACGGTAACTAATTCAGCCAACCAGATGAAACCAGACCAAAAATATGGCCTCAATAATGGTAACTAATTCAGCCAACCAGATGAAACCAGACCAAAAATATGGCCTCTATAATAGTAACTAATTCAGCCAACCAGATGAAACCAGACCAAAAATATGGCCTCTATAGTGGTAACTAATACAACCAACCAGATGAAACCAGACTAAAAACATGGCCTCTATAACAAATTCAGCCAGTCAGATGAAGATCATAAGAGTAATGTTTGGATCTCACTCATCATCAAGTTCATATGAGATCTTATCATCAATGCTTATCAAAACTCAGATCATAAATATGGCTTCTGGAGTGGTAACAGTAAATTGCTGACAAATAATAATAATAATAATAATAATAATAATAATAATAATGATAATAATAATAATAATAATAATGACTTTATTTAAAGAGGTTGACACAATTAGTTGCATGGAACTAATCCTCCTTGTGGCTCTCTATTTATGCATATTTACATTCAAAGTACAAATGGATAGATAACTGACAATGGGCCATAAAATAAGCTCATTTGGCTTAATAGAAAGGTGAACAAACAAGGTATTTACTCATATAAATGATCCCCTGTATCAAATGAATCTTGCAAAGCGCTACACTATGAAAGCTGATTCAAGCTTGTATGGACAGAATTTGAACCTGATACTCTCTGGTTGCAGGTCCAAGCAAATGACCAAGCCAACAAATGGAGGAAACAAATATCACTGGAATTTACTACTCATTAAGATGCATCAATGAAATGTTTGATCTGTCTGGATGTAAGAGGGTTAAAGAAACAGAGGATGTCACAAACAAAATATCTATTTTCATGTCCAGGTAAAATAGGGTCCAAGAAATATGGCTGAAAATGCAAAAGTCACTTGAGTATGAAATTTCGTCACTGTATCTACCTTTGGCAGTGTTATTTTTTTTAGTTGTATCCACATACGAATTTTCACAAGTGTAGGTGAAATTCTTTCAAGGATATACCAAGGAACATGCACACAAAAGTAAAAGCGAACAAATACACAAAAACTGAATGGCCAAAATAATATATCCCCTCCAAACTTTATTGCAAAAAAAAATAAAAAATTAACAAGTATTAAATGATTTTCAGAAAATAAATTGTACTCTTCCATTTATATACATACAGAACCCAAAACAATATTTTCAGATTTGGGTAGCCATAAAATTTTTTGATTTATTTTCAAAAAAATTTAAATACATTTTAGGATGTTAACCAGGAACAGCACACTGGCATAATGTAAAGCCAAAACAATCAAAGCTGATGTGACAGTCAACTTCTGAAGGTCAAATAAAAAAAAGTTGCACTCAAACATTGAAGTTAGTCTTTTTTCTGTATACGAATTCCATCTAGTTATAAAGGCTAGTTTCTGCATGTTTAGTGGGCTATCTTTATGCATTGTTTAATTATAACATGGTCATTTTATAATAATGTATTATGAAATATTATATGACAAACAATAGAAGTAGCAAAGCCCAAGAAAAGATATCATTTACTGCACACTCCTGAAAAATGGCATTAAACCTCAAAATTGCATTAAACCTCAAAATGGCATTAAACCTCAAAATTGCATTAAACCTCAAAATTGCATTAAACCTCAAAATTGCATTAAACCTCAAAATTGCATGTACCTTTCCACAAAATTAAGTTTTCCATAGTCTAGCTGAATCTGGGGTTCCAAATCTTTTAGAGTAATATCTGGAGCCTGAAATTAAAGATGGAATTTGTTTTACGTTTACTCAAACACTGTCTTGAAGACATGGCATTATACAAATGCATTGTCATGAGTGCTGTGCTGCCACCTGTAGAATGTGACCGGTTACCATGATTTTTAGGCAAAATATGCATTTTGTCACTGCTATGAATAACCCCATCACAAAAACAAATATAAACACATATTACCTTGATTTAATCACTAATGACCTTGATTCAATCTTTGTAAACATGACTTACTCATAATGAAGAGGAGCCACTAAGTGCAGATTGTTCTTAACAACACTGCAACAAATCACCATATTGCAAAAACAGAGACAACAAAACATGAATAACTTTTATTTAATCCCTTGCAACTAGGTCTGCTCATAAAGTGATGAATGTTCTAAATGAAAAAAAAGGTGAGGCTTGGGTTACCCGGTGAATTTCCTAAACTTTACAGGTCATGCAGGCTGTGTAAGCTGATACACACTATAAATCTGACTAATGTATGCATCATTAACTGCTACTGCAGTGCTTAAGTCATGTGAATACTCACTTAGATTAACCATTCCTTTATAGGGAATAGTCATGTATATATTCAAAAGTTTCTATTATTTCTTTATTGTTTGTGAAAACCCGAAAAACGCCGATAATGTCATCTGGTTATAACAAAAGATATTTTTAAATGTGCATTCAAGTATATAATTTTGTCCCTGGAATGCATTATGGATGAAATGAGGTCTTTGTCTTCATCTTTAATACACAAGTTAGTGAAAATCATTTTCTGGATTTGACATTCATTGTTAACCCTTTACCTCATGTACGCTAAGCGAATTTCGACGCCTCTACCCCATTCTCATAGAAGCGCCTTTTGACGCCTCTACCCCATTCTCATGGAAGTGCCTTTCGACGCCTCTACCTGATTCACATGGAAGCATGTTTTGATGCCTAAACACCATTCTCATGGAAGCACCTGTTGATGCCTGCTGTAAACATCAGCCATTTTTAGCTGGTTTTCATAGCGCTACCTTCGGGGAAAACCCTCTATTAGATCCTATTTTCACTGATGTGACTGACCATTACGTTAGATCACATGGTTGCTGTTTAAGATCTAGTTGTAATCTGCTATTTAAAGTAACTGGATCGTATTCTCCATTCTCTAAAATGGAGGCTGCAGATTTTGTTCAGTACTTTCTTGAGTTTGCACAATTAGAATCACTACTATGAAAGCTTCAATAACTTAGGAAAAGGCTCTGATATTGATGTAAGCAACAATTAGTTTTTTAAAATAAATTATCCAATTCAGATGATTTACTGATGGCTATAGATGTAGGCAAGGAACTTGTAAATTTTGAGCATGTGAAATGGCAGCTACAGTTGGTCACACAGCTTCACAGGATTGAAGGTGAAGAAGTTCTCTCAAGATTTTAAAGCACATAAAAAAATTCGTCCATGAAAAATAATTATACAGCTATAATGATTGGATTTAACGCTTAAATCTTTCATGTACCAAAAATTTTAGATGGTTAGAATTGATGTTAAACATACCATATACTACACTGCTTAACAGTTAACAGGCAGGCCTATGTGTATGGGTGCTCTGCACTGTGTAACTTTGGTACATGTATATAACTGGATAAAAAGCCATACACTCTATGAGGTAAAGGGTTAAAGGGTTACATTGTTTGTTGTTTTTTTGGGGGATGTTATAGTAATTACTGCCCACACACCAAGCCATCATTTGTTCACCCTAGTACAGCAAGTTATGCCTTTTGTTTATAGAGTTAATCCATTTATATCACTGGTGAATTAAGCCTTTGGCAGTCGTATATAAATAAATTTTTTCTGTTTCTCAATGAGTTTTTATAATAATGTCTTTTGATTTCATTCAATGGTATATACAATCAAAACCAGTAGAGACAATAATTACAATTAACCAAAATAATATTGATCCCTTGATTACAGTGGCAAAACAATTCAAAAGAATTAATGTAATCAAAAGTGAAGTTAATGGAGAGGATAAAAAAATAGTTAATTTTGCAACTCATGTGCTACCGTATTTCATGTATTTTTTTGTACCCTTTAATTTTTTGTACACAATCCAGTTATCAAAATAATAATTATTTAAATGTATCATAATTTTTCGCACATAACACTTTGTATTATTTGAAAAATTTATTAAATTATCGGACATAAAATTTCCGCTAAGAAGATTTACGTTTGCAAAAAAGATCGAAAATACCGTATTCCCATTTTGTTTTTACAAAAATTAATGATTAATTGTTGGTGAGAAAATATAATGATTGATGCATAAGCATGAGCGCCCGCAGCATATATCAAGGGGGGTCAAGAGACCCTCCTGGAAATCATATTGCAATATATATATATATATATATATATATATATATATATATATATATATATATATATATATATATATATATATTTATATATTCCGACAAGTTTAATCATGCAAATGAAGCTGAAAATATGTCACAAAATTCTGTTCAAAACGCTTAGTAAATATTAGCTTTAGTTTCAGACTGCCTACTATACTAATTCTCCAGGCCGTGACTGGCTGACCCCCTCTTTTGCAAAAGATCCTGCGGGCACCCATGTGCACAAACTCTTATTGTCATTACAATATCTACTGATTGCAAATCTATTCTATGATATACCCCACTATTATCTTTATTGGCGAGTTCGAATAACAAGTAATGCATATGATCGCTTGTCCTTATAACATCTGCTATATGGACAATGGCTTTAATAGCACATTGACAGACTTTCATTTCCCTAAAGCGAGCCTCATTTCCCTACTGGCAGCCTTGCTGATTTGACCTCTTCAGTTGATTCTTGCCGTCAATCTGGTTTCAACTGGAATAACCAAAGCGCTAAGCATGTTTAATTACCGTGTAAATAACACTGTATAACCACGTGGTTGTTGTGACAATGTCCATCGTAATTAAAACAAGAATCAACTGATGATTTAGCGGTGTTTATTCCTAATGGAATATAGTAGGGTCGTAATACATGAGGATTATCCCACTCGTCAGGTAACTGAAAATAGTCTTTTTTTCTCTTTGCAAAAGCTACAAATAAAAACTACACTGAATAAATACGGTCTTGTACACTGAAAAAATTTTGTTTGATTGATCTCTCTGGCGCGTGTGCACACACTCACACGCATGCACGCACGCACGCATGCATTAACTTAAATGTTGATTTCAAGTTGTTTATTTTTTATTTCAGTTTGATAATGAGATTATTGTTGCGGTAAAAATACAACTTGCACTTAATTTCTTGATGATGTGGGGTCGTATCGTTGCATACAATTTACTAATAAATAATACCCATAATTTATACATGTTCAAACCATCTTGATCATTTTGCCAATATTACACAACATAACAGCTACATGTTCCAAATGCAGACGAGCTTGCACATTGAGACATAATCCCCCCCTCTCTCTCTCTCTTGTTCACTAATAACAACAGTACTTTTGATTTATTGTAATTAGATTCTTGAATTGAGAGCAGAATGAGACAGAAAATATATGTTTACTTTGTACGTTTGTACCGTTAGGTTGTCGAGTAGCATGTGTACCGTAGAACTTGTTTGGTACGATCCCTTTATTTTTCGTACACGGTCAGTACCACCAAATGATAATTATTTATTTTACATATAATTTTTCATACAATGAAATTAATAATTATTTTTTCGTGTACAAAAAATTACATAAAATATGGTAATATACATGTTGGATACCAACAAAATTGTTTTATGACACATGTGCATCTATACTGCTATCTAAAACTGTTTTTTGATGCAAAATTTTAAAAAGAACTATGAATAAAGAATACATGTAGAGTGACTGTGGCAAAATTTCTTCAATAAATCAGTTTAATTCTGACCTTCAAAACTGGTCTTTTGTACAAACCTTTTATGAAAGACCACCTGTATGAGACTGCATTTTGTTGGCAGAAAGGGTGTTATCTCAAGGAAGGTTTTACTGCATCTTTGCAAACCAAGGTTCCAATATGATAACCCTATCTACATCTTAACAGATCGAACAGATAGTCTAGAGCTTTGTCCTTAAGCGACATCTATTGGATTTCATGAGTTGCCTCCCTTAGTATGTAACGCCAACTAACCAATAACAGCAGCGCATTGTACAATTAGGCCAAAAACGGTGGAGGTAATTGATTTAAAAAGGATATTTTGCAAGTTTAACATCAATAGTATGACTATGTACCAGAGGGAAGCCATTACAGCGGTATTTGAGTGAAAGGTATTTGTATAAACACAGACCGACAGTGGAAAATTGCATATATATCAGTCCATTACAGTTATGTGCTACCCTTGTCTTGATTATGTAGGAACAGTGTTCCAATTTGAACAACTTAATTTTGATTGGTTGCTTGCCACAGCATCCAATGAAATTCACAGACCCGAAGCACAGAAATATCTGCTCGATATGCCAAGGTGTAGATAGAGTTATCATATCGGAACATTGACTAGCAAAGATGTATTTTACTGTATTAATCAATTAGGTACTCTGTAGAGTGTTGGTTGTTTACCTCTGACCAACTGTACCTTATAATTATCTCAATGACAATAAATTGTATAAACTGCCCATGGGTGATACTATTAACCATGAAGCTATATTATTCAGAACTAACTAGCATATATCACAGTGCCAAAATCTCTCTTTCAGAAAATGTACTGCAATTTGTGTTTTGAGATACAAGACTGTAATTTGGGGGTCAAAAATCATGTTCTTTGCATGATCTGGTGGATTTGAGAGAGACAGAGAAAAAGTGAAAGAATACACTTAAGAAGTTAAGTTATTGGCATTACCAGTTGTGCTATAGGCACATTTCCCTTATGATGCGGACAAAAGATCTCATCACTGCTTTGTATCTGATGCATCAAATCATCTAAGTTAAATGTCTGGCAAGACCTTCCTTCCTGCTGCTGGTCCTGGTCTGAAATAAATTCAATTTGTAACCCGCACAAAAACTTCCACCCTGATTTTAACCAGATTCCAGATGGAATTTTAAGGTGGATTTCACCTAAAGCCATGGATTTCACTTATAATAAATTTTAGGTGGATTCAGGGCGGATTCAGGGTGGAATATGGCCTGAAATATGCAAATTACTCCATCTATTATTAGGAGGACTCTGTTTAGTCCACCTACTAAGCGGAATTTGTTTATTCCGCTTATTTAGCCTAGATTTCCCTTATTATCACTTTTAGGCAGATTCAGGGCGCATTCTGGGTGGAATATATAGCTCAAAATATCCAAATTACTGTGTCTGTTACTAGGTAGAATCTTTTCTTCTGCATAATTAGATGGAAATACCTGCAGAAACCCATCCAGTAATGAAAATGTCAAAATGTTATTCCACCTTGCATACTTTAGGTTGATTTCTGGCAGAATTTTAGACGAAATATGCAAATCAGTTGTCCTAAGATTCAGCTTAAACAAAAAAATCCATCAAAGATTTTCACCTGAAATAAAATTCTACCTGAAAAAAAAAAACCCGCCTGAAACTTCCACCTGAAATAAAAATCTGCCTAAGGTTTCTGTCTAAAAACAGGCTGCGTAAAATATCTACATAAATATCATCCAATAAAAAAATCTGCTTCAGATTTCTATTAAACTGCCTAATGATTCTTAGACATTATTGGGAATCAATGATAAATATTCCCAATAATTTTTAAAATGGATCATAAATTTTATTTTGACAAATTATCAAATAAGATTTAGGTTTTTCTTGTCCTCATTTTCTTTCTTACATACAAAGCCTAATCCGTGATGGCATCATTTAAGTCTTTTTCATTTCACCTCAAGTTTGGTGAGATTTCACAAATATTTCGACCAAAACTTTCATTGACATTTTGGCGATACCTCATTAAAATTTCACTGAAATATTTGTGAGATTTCACAAAGCTCTGACCAAAACTTTCACCGAAATTCTGGTGAGGTTTCACAAACATTTTAGCCAAAATTTTTACTTAAGTTTTGCTGAGATCTCTAACATTTCGTTTTGTGAGAGTTTACTATAACTTTGGTGTCAGATTTCACTAAAATTTTGATTATTATATAGTATTTTACTGAAATTCCAGGAATTTTTCAGACATTTCAAAAGGTTTCAAATAAATAATGGATATGAATTGCGTGTGTGTGATTTGGACTTTTAACGTAGCTTTAACAATTTTTCGGTCATATTGCTACGATGTCTGTAGTGTGGCAGTTTATAGTGATGTCTAGCACTGGGGCATCATGCCGTAGACATGAAGCATGATGTCCTCACCCAATCACATTATCCTGACACCAAGCCAACCAGTCCTAACACTAACCTCTTAATGCTTTGCGCTAAGCGAGGCAGCTGTTAGTACCATTTTGGTAAGTCTTTGGTATGACTCAGCCAGGGATCGAACCCACGACCTCCCGCAGCCGAGGCAGATGCTGTAACCACTAGGCCACCAGAGCAGTACTGGATATGAATTAAACAGGACTTTATTAATCAAGATGATATTTCAGTGTACATGAAACAAAATTATACAGATGTTGTAATTATATGACATCCAGGGCAAGAGATATGGGAGTTAATAATAATAATATTAATAATAATAATAATAATAATAATAAAGACTTTATTTTGAGAAGGTAACTCACTTAGTTACAGAATTAATCTACCTTGAGGCCTTCTATCTGTTATGCACAATATATACAGTATATACAACATGATGTGAAGAATCTGGCTAGACACTAAATAATTAAATTTTAAAAATCAAATTATCAAGTCTGGAACATATGTACAGGCATCTGTGAACACATAAACATATATAAAATATAAAATATTATCTTGCATTGAAAAATGCAACTGTGAAATGATGCAAAATGACAAAAAAGCATCCATTTGAGACATAGATTAAGAAAAGAAATGCTAGGAACCTGCCTTATGTCACTGTGTTGTACTGCAGACTTGATTTTTGATTAATGACTATGATGTTGTTGTGGTCTCTTGATTTAGTCCTTGTTCCATAAGCAGCCGTAACAAACGTTTATCATGATATAATTACTCTTATTTTACACTTAATTCTAACACAACTAGAATATTTTGATAATATAAACAATTTGAAGGATGATTCTATTTGTGGGCCAAGAAAACTCCTCCAAGATATCACTTTTTTTTTTACATGGGCATCTGGCAACAATTCCCACCAGTGATCTATATGTTGTCCATCCTTAAATTCTGGAAGTTGATCAGTTTGGAGTTATAAAACCTCGAGATCATCCTGGTTCAATTCCTTGTCATATTTAGCATGCTAGCCGCTACTGTTAAGCTCTTTATGGCACAAAAAGCAAAATGCTAGTCCTGGCGTTCAGTTTTCATACAGATTGACCAGTTACATTTCCATCAACTTTGCATTCAAGCTGTTCTCTTTGCCGCACATTTTTCAAACGGTTATTCAACTTGTATCCTGCTCAAAAATTTTAATCGCCATGTTTAGCAAGCATGCTAATTCCCATCAGTTTCCGTTACGTGACGATTCATTGGGCAAGTAAAAACTTTTGACCAATCAAAAAGCTCTTCATAGCAATCATTTGTTAAATAATATATGGAACAAATACTTAATAGAAAGCTCGTTGCGGAATGCAACTGGATAGAGCATTATAAAAAATAAAAAAAATGTTTTGGAGACAATATTTAAAAAAGGGTCCATACAGAGGAAAATCAGATTCAGGTCAGGAGAAATGCGAAATTCTGCTTTAAAACAAAAAACAAGAAAACAATCCTTTTTTTGAGGGAAGTTTAATCCAATTGAAGTTAAACAAAAATACAACAACAACAACAACAACAATTTTAAAAAAAAATACAAGGAAAGATTTGGAAAGAAGTTATTATTCCCAAAATGAACAATAAAATTACAGCTGTCAGAAACAGGAAATATAAATGTTGCTGAAAATCATTCAAACTGTACAAGAAACAAAAATTAAATTTTATTATATCTTAGTGATATTTTTTTATTGAAATTTCAGTGATATTACAATCACAAAATATCACTATATTTTCAAAAGTTTTGGCAAAGTGTCAGTGAAATTTCAATCACAAATTCTCACTGATATTTTCGGAAATGTTGGCAGTCAGTGAAATTTCAATCACAAAATTTCACTGAAATTTTCAGAAATTTTGGTAAAATCTCCTAAAATATAATAATTTTAGTGAAAAAAAGGACATTTGAGTGAATGTCAAAAAATTTTCACTGTGATTTTGCTGAAATTTCAGTCACATTTTCACTTGGGTATGATTGTTGTAGAGCATATTTTAATAGGAAGTAAAAGAAACTTATTTTTCAGAGTAAACATCAGATCAAGTCCAAAACCACCTTGTACCAAATTTTCTAAGTCCAAAGATTCTATGCTAATGTAGTTCTTTTGATAAAGTTCAAAATTACGCCTAACATTTCTGCCAAAATCAGTCTAAGTCCAAAATCCATCTTAAAGTAGGAAAATGAACTGGACAAGCAGAACTTTTCCATCTAACAGTTATCCTTTAGGAGGAATATAAGAAATAGTACGCTTAACTATTAGACGGATTCAGTCTGTCACCTTAGCTGTATTCCAGTCTTTCTAAAGTCTGTCTGAAATTTGGTGTTTTTAGGTGGAATACACCCTGAATCCACCTAACTCCAGGCAAAATCTGCCTAAAAATTTTGTATGGGTACACATATTATCCAATGTATATTTACCAGTGCTGCAATTTTTGCCTTGAATTTCTGGATTTTAGCACCTGACTTGAAATAAGAAAACTAAATGTAAATTTATCCCTCTGCTCCTCATATCTAACAAATGACTACCTTGAATGACAATTATTATGACCACCCCATCTTTAACAGTTCTGTAATGTAAGCAACAGCACTGTGTGCCTGACTTAAAAAGCATTGACCAGTAGGTCACACTTACCCTGACTGATTTTTTTAAACCCACATGCAACAAGTTCTGTTCTTTCCCCAAAGGCAAACAGTTTATTACATTTGTTGAGAAAAGATAGTCCTGACCATAAGATTATATCTATAAACCAATTCTTTTTTTTTGAATTATTGTAACCTTGACCTGTCAAATGCATTATCATTAGTTATTTTCTTCCCATATCAGGCTGTTCCACTTAAACATACATGTCACCCAGGGAAGACAGCCTTTTAAAACTATATGACAGAGTACTCTGATTAACTATATGATAGGGTACTCTGATATAATATTAATCTTAGTGTTACATGTACTTTAGTCAAAACTTATTTCAGTAACGGAAACTTGACATTGGGAGACATGTAGCGACAATAATCTGATTAGCTACCTTACATCACGATGTGAATTAATTATTGGTTCTGGATACATTTGAAATAAAAAGTGGCCACTTGTGAGGGGAACATTTTACATTTTTGTACTAATATGCCGGCTGCTGGTCATGTTAGAGGGGTGGACATTCTTGTGGGGATACTTTTGAACACAAACACATTGGTGCCAAGGGATTCTGGCCGTAAGAAGCGGGTGGCCACTGGTCAGGGGGGCCGTTCAAGAGGGGGACTACTGTACTCTGATTAACTATATGATAGAGTATTAACTATATGATTGAGTACTCTGATTATCTGATTAACTATATGATAGAGTATTAATTATATGATTGAGTACTCTGATTAACTATATGATAGACTACTCTGATTAACTATATGATATGGTACTCTGATTAACTACATGATAGAGTACTTGATTAACTATATGATATGGTACTCTGATTAACTACATGATAGAGTACTCTGATTAACTATATGATAGAGTACTCTGATTAACTATATGATAGTGTACTCTGATTAACTATATGATGGACTACTCTGATTAGCTATATGATAGGGTACTCTGATTAACTATATGATAGAGTACTCTGATTAACTATACGATAGACTACTCTGATTAACTATATGATAGACTACTCTGATTAACTATATGATAGAGTACTCTGATTACTGAAAGAGTTCATATGGAAACACATAATTCTGAATTGCATCTATGGATGACTACTTAATCTAAAAAGTGCATTCCTGATTCCCATGTATGTTTTATTGTCATAACCCTAAGCAAGCCATCTTCACATTTTGGTACCATTATTTGGTGTGACATTTATTTTACCTTGCTTTTATCACAATAACACTAACTCTGACTGCAAATCAATATTATGTATACCCGCTTATAAGTCCAGTCCAAGAGCAAACAACAAAGACCCCGAAAAACTGCCACACAATGCACTAGCAAATCAGGGTCTATGTTGTTTGTTCCATGGAGTACTCCTGCCAATACAATATGTGACTGCAGATCTGGGTCTGTGCAGTTTGCAGTTGGACTCAACTTATTAGCAAGTATATATGGTAATATCCATTCAATTCTAATATATACTGAATAAAGCTCTTAAAATGGGCTCAGGATCAATTTTTTTTCTACTCCTACCTGGACATAGTGAGCAGGGCACTCGCCTCTCCAACAACTGTCGACCAAGTATGGGGTCAAGGCTAGTTAGTCCAGGGTACCATTCTTCTATCAGTCCATCAATATGATCAACGATGTAGCCCAGTAACCTGGAAAAGTCATACTAGATACATGTAGAATTCTGGAAAGATAATCCTCTTTCTAATAATTTCCAAGAAACATGTACATGCCAACCCCCACCCAGCCCCCGAGAGGTATAAGCATAATTATTGCTATTATAAGGGGCAAAAAGGCATAATTTGGGCATAAAAAGTGTAATCTATTCATTACATGCCAGAATTACAGCACATATGAAAAAGATACATTTTAACTACTAACCTAGTTCAGTAGCTGGCAAAAATTCTTGTCATAAAGGGGAAAATCCATATGGATTAGAACCAGAATACAAGCACAAAATATACCGAAAAATTATTTATATTCAGCACTCACTTAACTAGTCTACATGTGTAACTTTGGCTGAATAATCATGAACTGGAATCCTGCAATGATCATGGTGAGATGCTCAGTGTGCTATATTACATTACTCTCATATTCTTCTTTTAAAGTTGTGAAGTGGTGTTGATTTGTCCCTTTTTCTGATCTGACATGTTTTGAAGTTTGAAAAGATCCATCTGCTCTAATGTTTTCCATCATATAACATCCACAACTCACACCATAAAACATTTCACTTAACATCTGGTGCCAGTTTCTTTAAAAAAATATAGACTGGTTCAGTAACTAACTAACATATTATCAAAATGAATCTGTTAGGCAAGTTCACTTTTGAAGAGACCAGTCTGTTTTCTTGGAAAGGGGTCATATACAGTTGCTATAAATAGCAAATAAGGAAAGTGATCTTATGCTATTCTTATGCAGCAGTCACCTTTTAAAAGAATATTCTCAAATTTATATGAGTGAAATTAAAGAGATGATAATAAAAATGACAAAAACAATTTTTTATTGCTTTAATTTTATTTTTTAATGTAGCAGAAAAGTGTAATCCATATACAGTTTAGCAGAAAATGCAATTTGGTGAAAAAAAGCATAATGATTGTGCCAAAAACATAATGGAAATAGTGTCCATAAACTGTGACCACAGCATAAGCAAGGTTTCAAAGATATTTAGGGAAACACTGATAGTGTGGGACAGCAGTTCAAGTAACTTTCACTGATATGTGGGAATTTCAATCTCCTTTGTCCTACATAACTATTCAAATAACTGATTTAATAGTAATGGATTCTAGATCTTAAGAAGTCAGATAAAGTTAATAAACTGTATGATGAACAGGCTTTTAATATAAATCAAGCTGACATGCAGTACTCACAAATTTGTGCCTCAGCAAAATCTGAGTTGCCTCCATCTCAATTTGTATCTATCACATGCAAACACAAATGAACTAAAGTCTCACAGCTCATAAACAACCACATCCAAATGCATCAATATGGCTGCACCAGTTAATTCCTGAAGATACTGATATTTAATGTGACTGCTTTGTCAACAGTACATGGAAATGATGAATACAACTCCATGTTGTTTCTACTAATAAGCACAGGCTGCATGATATACAATCCCAGAACACTATATTCAAATTCAAAGAAGTTTAAAAAAAAGGAACAAAAAGAAAAAGAAAATTCAGAAATATGCAGTTTGTGTTAGAACTTGCAAGTTAATTTCAAATGCATCACTGAAATGTTTAAAAAAAAACAATTCATCAAAATCTGCTGGAGACAACTAATCCATTACTTAGCTTCTGTCATTGGGTGGAAGGACAATTAAGTTCTTGACAGTTGTCAAAAGAAAACTAGTGTAGCCACTGAGTAAGCACTTAATTAGGTTCTTGTGGAAATGCTTGAAGTCATGTATATGACAGTTGATAGACTTTTTTCACATTTAAATAAATAAGGATCATCACATTTATAATAATTACATTAAATCCCAACTAAAAAGATGAAATTCAAATATGAATTTAACTTAATAAGACTTGGTATTTGTTCCATACATTATTGGCAGTAGTAGACATTGATTGATTCTTTGTTATATATTGTGTTATTTATTGTGGATAAAAAATCTTACAAAATTTATGATTTCTCATTCAGCTTTGTGAATTTCATGATAATGATTCCAAATTTTCCTGTGCTGATTTTGATGATAAAACAAGCAACATATCAAACTCTCACTGACCAATTCTGATTGCAGTTTTTTAATGGTTAGTAAATGGAAGACTGTTTTTACCATTCAGTAAGAACAAAATGGGATCAATACTTGCTTTCACATTTTAAATAAGTTCAAGAGTTATAAGGGTGTGCTAAAATGAGGGAGCAGTCTACATAGGTACAGAGATAACTTTCTACAGAATCCTCCACAGCTCGAATCCCTAGCTAGATCTGCATGTACAAACACAATATTTAATTCATTTAAACACAGAATGATCATAAATTTTGGAGCATATCCAGATGAAACATTGACCAAGTTCCAATGTTTATTAGAAGAAAAAGTTCAAACGTCTAAATGTAATCCTTTTTTATATAATGATGTATACTATGTTACAATAACAAATGTTCCACAAAATGGTGTCTTCTTCTGATAAAGAAACATCTAGGAAAGCTCCATTCAATCCTTCAAAAAAATGCTTTTGGGTTGGTAACATTTAATAAGACACAATTCTTCAGTAGATTCAATACAGTGACAATGTCAGTGACCAAGCAGTAATCACATATTTTACTCTGCAAGTTTCTTCCAGGTACAATATCCAGAACTGACCAAGTGGGTGATAGTGGAAAGCACCTGCTCATAAGACAAACTACACTTTTAAAACAATGATTCATAGTGCATAATCAACACCAATCAACACAGCTTCTAGACCACTGTAACACACTGTGTTGATGATTTTATACCATGGTAACACACTGTGTTTATGATTTTATATCATGGTAACACACAGTGTTGATGTTTTTTAGACCATGGTAAAACACAGTACTGATATTTTTAGACCATGGTAAAACAGTGTTGATGTTTTATGGACCATGCTAGCACATGGTGTTGATATTTTGATCATGGCAACACATGGTGCTGATATTAATGGCATGTAGGCATTTCTTCAGATTATTTCCAAAAGTGTGATGCAGTGGAGATTATAACAAACTTCTGTTTGAAAATCAAGTTGTTCTAATTAAAACTGAATGGCAGTTTAAACAGATAACTGTAAATCACCAAATGTAAGAAAATGTTAAATGACAAGACCAACTCCCGCTTTAAAAAAAATTACAGTAATTTTTTATTCTGAGATGGTTGATAAAATAGCAAGCATAATACTACTTCATTTAAATAATTCCACAAAACATAATTCTCTTTTCAGTGTAGGGACCATGCAATTAATCAACTAAGTAACCTTCCAAAGAATGATTCTGGTAAAACTTCAGTTCTGCCATATCAAAACATGGATCTCTGTCTACTACTGTGTTTTTTGCACATCACTTTTAACATGTTATTGCCTTTATCATGCCAAGAAATTGATAGGTAAATGTCATTTACCGTGGACACACCAAGGCAGTTTACCCATGCTTGTCTAGTTGGTTAACAAACCCATGACCCTTGGATTGTGAGTCTGATGCTCTATCAACTGTGCAGCTACTTTAAACAAGAAACTGAGATTTAAATAATTGAGTCCTTTCATCAAATAAATTTACTTGACTCCAAATCTTCATTAAAGGTGTTCTGACCAATCAAAAAGCAGCATTTATCAATTTCAGCATGCTGAAGGAAGATATTATCTTACTTAAAAGTGTTCTGACCAATCAAAAATCTGATGGATATATATTTAAGCCTGGAGCAACATTTTATTCTACAAAATGTTCAGTATATTTTTGCATCAGTGAGACTCGGAAACATGCTCTTTTCAAAATAGTTCTTTGATCTTGATTGACATTTGTTTATAAATAGAAATAATTTATCATCTCATAAGGAGCTCAAAAAATACCCTGGTTTTGGCAAACGATAAACTGATTTATTGGTCACAATTCATCAACTGGTTAAAGAAAACTGATAATCATGAAATTTTAACCATTCTTGACAGCAGAGAAAGCTGCCTCCACTTAAAAAAATACAACAAAAAAACTAACAAGGGGGCCCATAATTTTCCTTTCAGATACATTCTGATAATTGGAAAATAGCCATTTTCTTACATTGTGCCCATTCTTGTAGCTGGTACTGTGAGACAAATTTCTTCATTTTCCCCATAATAGGCATCTATCAAGAAGAAAACAACCTGTGAAAACAATAAGTACTATTGTCAAATAGAAGCAGATTGAATTGTCAAATAAAAGCAGACTGAATATATGTTCAAGTTTAATGTACACATTACTGTAAAATCTCACCATTTAAAGCAACAAAAAAGAACCCCCATGGCTAGAAGCTAGCACACTGTAGTACACATTTAATAGCAAATTCATTCAGTCTGTGTACTGCTAATAAGGAAATGGTGTAAAAAGTATACTGGAAATGTAATAATTTTCAAAATTCTTAATATATTTTATGTTATTTATGTCAGTACAATACTGGCTAAATGGTGTTATTTTTTAAATGTTAAGTTCTAGAAACAATGAATTGTCTCCCATCCACCCCCACAAAATACAAACAGAAAAATAGGAAGTTAAGTCCTTCAAAATAAACATAAACAGAAGTACAACAAAATAAAAGATATATGCAAAGCTGTTAAAATTCAATTTAGTCACATAAAAAAAAGATAAAAATAAAATGCATAAAATCTTAAAAAATACATCCTTAACAACTGTTATATAAATTGCATTCCCTCAAAAAAGTCCAAGATTTTGTGTAGTGGTACTTCATCATAAAGTTTCTCAAATGAATTCACATTAAAAAAAACTTCTCAGTGAATGAGATTTTTGCGGCCAGTATGCTGAACACTCCCCACACCCACCAACCCACACACCTTGCATTCTAAAATACTATGATAAAGTAAGTACTGTAGATATTCGCTCCAATTACAAACTGCACTGACCCAGATCTGCTGTTGCATAATGTTCTGGCAGGTCTGTGTCTGTGCAGTTTGCATGTACTAATCAGAAGAATACACACAGACCCTGATTTGCCACTGCATAATGCCCCAGCAGATCAGGGCCTATGATGTTTGCAGTTGGGCAAGACTTACACGTGAGTATACATGACACATTATATTGCCATTACTTACATTGGCCCACTCCACATATATCCCTTCCCTCCAGTATATTTTGGACGAGTGGTGAGGCAGATTCAGTAAACTCTAAAGAACAAAAAAAATGAATTATTTCATATAACATTCAGTACCTAGTAAGTATTTGTCACTTTCAATAAATGTTATTGAAAGTATACACTGAAGAAATCATATTTCTTTTCTGTTGCATTTGCAAGCACTGATACTGAAGACCTTAACTGTTGCCTGAAGAAGCATACTGGATCTGAACTGAAATATTATAAATATAATGATTATTGCAAAAATATACCACACAAAGAACTACCGTAACGGATATCTTAGGAATGAGTTATGAAGTATTATCTTTATCAGCTCAGTGGTACAAATCCCTCCACCCCACCCCACAAAAATTAGCCATTTTATACTATAAATATGGATTTGTCTGTAAAGCAACCGAGTTGACACCAAATTGCAATACTACTGAAAACACCAAAATGAGCTATTCCATTTATTGTTGTTGGGGTGAGTTCTGATTTGGTTTTGTCTTTTATTTTGTTTCAATGTAATTGTATTTCTTTTCTTTTGGTGGTACCCTATAGAGCAAAATGGATCCTTCCCCTAGGTCTACATTGATTTAAATGAAATAGCCCTAAATAACATTAACCCCACTTTTGATTAAAAGTGTTGCTTTTATCTTTCAAGATATCAACATGGAAATTAAGTTGTCTGATGTAGCACAATCATACAGCAAAAGAATACTTAATAGTAAAATTTATTTACATG
The DNA here is from genome assembly GCA_016617855.1 of Megalonaias nervosa. Taxonomy (NCBI): domain Eukaryota; kingdom Metazoa; phylum Mollusca; class Bivalvia; order Unionida; family Unionidae; genus Megalonaias; species Megalonaias nervosa. Next base: position 61,209 of record JAECUM010012872.1, read on the forward strand.
TTCTTTATCAGAACTACTTACGCATCTAAAACAGGTATATAGCAGTAAAATGAAAGGTCTAATGTTGCTAACATGTGAGGACAATAGGAGTCATAGGAAAAAACTTTTTAACGCAAGTGAAATTATAAAAATTTCTTTCTTATTCTTATGATGTTACAAAGGTTTCAAAATTAAATTAAGCTTATTTAGGATTCAAATAATTAGTAAACAATAGGGTTTAGTAAATATATCCCACCCCACCAATAAAAAAGAAGAAAACAACGATCATACTGGATTTACCTGCAGACCAAAGTTATCAGCAAGAGCTATCATTCTGGCGATCAGTCTGGACCACAGGCCAATTGGTGTGTAAGGCATGCAGTAGTAACGGAATATCTTCTCTGGAAATTACAGAATCAAATTAAAGCTCAATAAAACAGTACTGTAAGGAGTGTGGCATCTCCCGTAGGGAATATTTGGACCTACATCAATCTATATGTATAAATTCATGATTTGCTAAAGAACCCACCCATCCCTTGCAAAAAATTTAGGTGTTACCATGTCATAGTTTTCCCTGTCCTGACATCCGTCTTGGCCTGGCACAAAATGAACCTCAGATTGTAGCTCTCCCTTGATATTTGGCCCTTCTTCATAACACAGTTCCTGTTATAAGGCTGTTACAAACTATATACAGTACTCTCTCACTGTAACACCCTTCCTTGTAACACAGCTCCTATTATAAGGCTATAACTATATACAGCATTCTCTTACTGTAAGAACCTTCCTCATAACACAATTCCTGTTATAAGGATATAAATATATACAGCACTCTCTTACTGTAAGACCCTTCCTTGCAACACAGTTTCTGTTATAAGGCTACAACTATATACAGCACTCTCTCACTGTAAGACCCTTCCTTGCAACACAGTTCCTGTTATAAGGCTATAACTATATACAGCACTCTTTCACTGTAGAACTTTCCTCCTATCATCATTCCTGTTATAAGGCTACAACTATATACAGCACTCTCTCACTGTAAGACCCTTCCTTGCAACACAGTTTCTGTTATAAGGCTATAACTATATACAGCACTCTTTCACTGTAGACCTTTCCTCCTATCATCATTCCTGTTATAAGACTATAACTATATACAGCACTCTTTCACTGTAGACCTTTCCTCCTATCATCATTCCTGTTATAAGACTATAACTATATACAGCACTCTCTTACTGTAAGACCCTTCCTTGCAACACAGTTCCTGTTATAAGGCTACAACTATATACAGCACTCTCTCACTGTAAGACCCTTCCTTGCAACACAGTTTCTGTTATAATGCTACAACTATATACAGCATTCTCACACTTTAAGATCCTTCCTTGCAACACAGTTCCTGTTATAAGGCTATAACTATATACAGCACTCTCTTACTGTAAGATCCTTCATGATAAAACTGTTCCAGCTATAAGGCAGGTATCATCATGGATTCCATTTCATTAGGTTGTTGTTGTTGTTGTAGGGTTTAACACCGTTTTTTTCAGCACACGATATGCTATACATGGCGGCCAGTATTAATGGTGGAGAAAGAACCCGGTAAAACCCCAGAAAGAACCACCGACCCACAAAAAGCTACTGGCAAGCTTTCTCACATACCCACATTGGCCGAATACAAGTCTCGAACCCACGCAGACAGAGGTGAGATGGCAGTGATCAGTAACGAAGAGCACTTTAGACCATTTGGGGCCCCCATTTCATTAAGTGGTAGTAACATTATATATATATATATATATATATATATATATATATATATATATATATATAAAGTACTTCATTATAAAATGGTCTTATTTTAAGATAATCTACTCTATGGCTCCCATCAACAGATCTTGAATAGTTCAGTGCTACAATATCATAATGACAATTTTGCACCACTCAGAATCAACCTTCACATAAAAAAACTTATTTTAGAAAAAAAATGTGTCAGTACTAATTTCAAATAGTTTTCAATTTGGTTTCTGAGGATCTGGCAATTGTGACTATTATTTGTGGTAATGAATTCCAGTCTTTTGTAACATGTTTTGGGGCAAAAGTTGAATTTGAAGCTATCAGTTCTTTTTGGTTTATTATTTTGTGGCTGAGGAAGTTTTCCTTTTGTTTTTAAACTTTTGCACAAAAAAAAAAATCAATTTATTTTCCAGACCATGTCTTTTTAATCATTTCCAAGACAACTTATTCAATATTGCGGTCATACTTCCTAGGTTATAGGATTAATCTGTAGCATGCGAAGTCATCTGCAAAGAGGTGAATTTCTAAATCAATTTCAGTTATGATGTCATTGATGTGTAAAGAGAAGAGCAACAGATCCAAGTATTCTGCCATAAGGTACTCAAGAAGTTACTTTGGACCAACCAGATTTGGAACCATTAACCACCCCACATTGTTCTCAGAAACATAAGCAAGGGTATCGAGCATAGAGTTTTGCCTGCAATTCCATAACAAAATTGTTTACTTTTTAACAATTCATAAGGGACAGTGTCAAAAACTTTTTCACAGTCTAATGAAAAAATGTCTGTTTGGTTGCTTTTATCTAAATGTTTTTACCAATCATCTATAATAAAACATGTTTTGACCAATCATCTATAATAAAACACAGTTGTGCCTCACAGCTGTGTCATTTACAGAACGCAAGTTCTTTATCAGATATGATAGAAAAGTTGTAATGAAGGAGTACTGTGATTATTTTTTTCTAGGTTTTTGGTGCAGAGAATGTTGTATTCTTATTGAACTTTAAGAAATATTTGTACTGTAAAATGAGCCTGCTTGTAAAATCAGCTGTAAATTATGTTTACTAGTTTGTGCCTATAACTATTTATACACTAAAGAAAAATAATTCATTAAAAATGCATTAAAAATTCCATCAATACGGTATTTTGTAAATGGTAGCCATCATAATTTTAAACAATCACTACACTTCAAATTAAAGCTGCTCATAGATTTAATACAAATGAGTGAAAATTCAAATAAATATAAACTATTCAATTTGGGATGGAAGTATACCATTTTTATTTTGCACTGGCAGATTAATGGTTGGCCTTTCCTTTGGTAGTCTACAAGGAATCAGAAGTTCTTTATCTGCATGGGGAAGTGCAATTTCAAATCTGAAAGAAATAAAGAGATATAAATTAGCTCATAACATAAATGAGGTCAAACAAGAATTTAAGAGATATTTTATTTGTTTATCTGTACTCTCTCTACAAAAAAATGAATACAGCAAAACATGAAATGTTTAAACTCTGCTTGAGAAGTTATTATCATTGTCCACCACTAGAAGCCAGATTTTCCTGGGTGGAAGTCACAGGCTTTGTGTAGCCTTGGAGTTACAGCCATTACAGATGCAAGCATGGACCTTTCATGCATCAACAATTGCCTTGCTTAGCCACTACAAATGAGGCCTTCCATGAAAAGCAAACAACCGTCAACTTCTCTTATTCCTATATTCATTTACATGTACAATCTATCATATAGTCATTCATACAGAAATGTACCATTCACTACAAATATATATTACTGCCTCCAACTGCACCTGTCAGAAAGGGCCTTTTGAGCAGCCAAGTATGTATATAGCTTGGGAAAATCTGTGGTCATGTAAATAACATACTTAAGCCATGTTAGTAAAGCAACCTTCATATGTAAGTGTGTAGTACTAAAACACTGATGGCTGGAACATAGCACTAAATAAATGAACTATAAAAACACAATTTAAACATGACTGGAATGTATCACTCTTTAACTTTAAAGACACAATTTAAATAAAGTCACTGAAGCATGAAATATATGTCATAGTTACCTCATTTTGCAATAAGAATGTAGAACTTGCTCAGATGCATCTACTCAACAAGTTTCTTGAAATAATAGTAAGCATACAGTACACCTAAACCTATTGCCTACAGCCAGTAAAAGGTGAAATATAGGTCACAATTAGCTTCTTGCCTACAGACAGTAAAAGGTGAAATATAGGTCACAATTAGCCTCTTGCCTACAGCCAGTAAAAGGTGAAATATAGGTTACAATTAGCCTCTTGCCTACAAACAGTAAAAGGTGAAATATTGGTCACAATTAGCTTCTTTCCTACAGCCAGTAAAAGGTGAAATATAGGTCACAATTAGCTTCTTGCCTATAGCCAGTAAAAGGTGAAATATAGGTCACAATTAGCTTCTTGCCTACAGCCAGTAAAAGGTGAAATATAGGTCACAATTAACTTCTTTTGTTGTATGAATATAGTACTAACAAAGATGCATTTCATCATCACCTTAAAGATTCTAGCATCAACAATGCTTTGAAAACTGAATATAAAACCCAATTTAACCCACGTCTGTGATGCACAATACATGGCCATATTGATCTAATACTTCAGTGAAGGAGCACCAAGTTTAATGATTCTAAATTAAAGAGTATGAAAATAACATGCTAAAATCCAGTGTGATCATGAATTAAATAAACACAACTTAATCTAAGCCAGTAAAAGTGAAATGTGGATCATAGTGAACTCTTTATTTGTATCAGTGTGGTTCAAATCATCCATTTAAGAGGCATGAAATATGGGTCACAGCTACCTATTTTTGAGATGAGGGTGTACAGTTCATCAAGATGAATCTTCTCACCTAGTTTCATGATTCCAGGTACAACAATGTTATAGAGGAGGTACAGCAAATGACATGGTCATGAGCTAAGTGCAAAATTTACTATAAGCCAGTAAAATTTTAAATGTGGGTCACAGTTACTTTCTTTCGTTATAATGTGTGATCCTAATCAAGAGGAATACAATCATCTGGTTTGATGATCCTGGCAAGCACAGTGCTTGAGATTAAACCCAAGTCATTGACACATGAAATATCAGTCACAGTAACCTTATTTTGCGATGAAGGTGTGTACTCATCAAGATGCATCACTAAATTTCTTGAGTTTTAGTATGTATATAGGGTGCAAAAATCTATCTGGTCATAAGTTAAATGCAAAAGTTTAACCTAAGTCAGTAATAAGTGGCATGTAGATGACAGTGACCTTATTTTGTTGGGATGCATGCAATCATCTAGTTTTATGATTCTAACATTAACACAAAATGTAACTGAAGTCAATGAAGCATATAATATGGGTCATGGTGACCTAATTTTGTGAACATAGTGTATTACTCGTCAAGAGGGGATGCCTCACCAAATTTAAGTGTTACAGGTATAACAGTATTTATACCATGAGTATAAAAAACTGCACTAAACAAAAACTTTACCAAGAATGAATAATGATGTTGATGCATGTACAAAGTTAGTTCCCTCACCAGGGGTAGGTGCAATAAGATTTATTCCTTTGCCTAAAACCTAGGAAGAAAGAATGGTTGTATTTCCGTTAGGTTATACAAGTGTGGTTTTATCTGTGTGGACAGGACCCCGAGTGGCCAAGTGGTCTAAAGCTTTCACTGTTCTGGATCACTGCTATCTCACCTCCATCTGCATGGGTTTGAGTCTCAGGCTCGGCTGACATGGGTATGTGAGAAAGCTTGCCAGTAGCTTCTCATGGGTCGGTGGTTCTTCCCGGGGTTTTCCAGGGTTCTTCCACCACCAGTCATACTGGCCACCAGGTATAGCCTATTTTATGCTGAAAAATGGCATTAAACTCAACAACAACAACAACAACAACAATCTGTGTGGACAACATTGCTGATGATGTGGGTAGTACATAAGCCTATCTCTACTTTGTAGAGGTGAGCTAAAAATGAGCAGACAAATCAAGTAACATTATAAATAGAATAATCTTTGATGCTTTATTAGTCAGTTCGTAATTAGCTTTAGATTAAGTTGGCTAAATTAAGAAACTGTCATTGTGACAGGTTTGCAGATAACTTGGTTTAACTGGAAAATCCCACTATCAAGTATGATATATTACTCCTCCAAAAATATCTATCTAGCCATCCATATAGCTATCTATTGATCCGTCCATCCAAACATCCATCCATCCACCCACCCACCCACCCATCCATCCATACAACATACTTCTCCAACAACTTGAGGTACTGGGGAACCATTTCTGGAGGAAATGTGTATTGGCCATCCTTTTGGTTGTTTACTCCCTTCCCTTTGAACAGAAGTTTTATATCATCCTTCTTCATTGTCTGAAAGTACATAGTTTATACACATGCTTATAAGTCAAGTCCAACTACAAACAACACAGCCATAACATGCCTGCAGATCAAGGTCTGTGTTGTTTGTTCTATTGAATAACAGTGAACAAACTGCAGTGTGTTATACATATTTAATTTGCATTGGTTGTAAGTGACTTTCTTTTTATTTTTATTTGTTAGTTACATGCTATATTAATGTAACATTGTATGTTGGACTTAACCTTGTCCAAAATCAAATTTATTTTCTACTTGACTTGAATCTGAATTATTCATTTTTTTATAAGATAAATTCTGTAAACAACTAAATACATAGCTAAAATATTATCTATGTGTATGGGTTTAATATGAGGACCATTATTAATAGAAGTAAACATGTTTATTTGGGACTGGGTCTAGGTTATTGGGATTCCCCTACAACTTACCTGGTATACCTGACATAGTCCATGTTATAATTTTAGTAACAGACTTTTTAATAATAACTAACATTTTATTTTGCAAACCTCAAGAACTTTCAAGAAGGTTATTTTTCATCAGGTAATGGTTTTTATCAGAAAATATGAATGTGACCTGAGGTCATTTGGAAGATTATATAATCTTCTTACTGGAAAGATTAATATTCATTTGTGCTTTAAGATCTAGCCAAATCAATTTTGTATTATTGTTGTGTCCAGAAGTTCATTTGGGCTGGAATTTATTTCTTCAAATTATTTAGTTCAGTGATTATTTTCTCTGGAAATACAGAGTACTCAAAAAAAATAAGTCTTGGACAGAGACATTCACTGAGATTTATAGAGAATTCAAACCTGGAATTATATTACTCTGTTCAAAAAAGAAGACTATTGGTACAACAAAAAATACAGGCCACCAATGGCACATCAACACTTTCAGCACTGGATTTAATTTGGATTTCTACTGAAGTTTATTCAGAACTTTTATTTGTGTCTGTAATTTCTAAGATTATTTTGGGATTTAATTTGCAATTCCATAAGTTCTTTTTTTTCATGTTCACTTTGTATTCTACAGAAATAAATTATTTGTTGAATTTTACAAAGCTTATTACTTTTCACTCTTTTCTGTTATGAATTAAGAGCATAGACTCGTAACAAAAGACACAGAACTGCATGCACATTATGCAACAACAGATCCGGGTCTGTGCAGTTTGAAGCTGGACTCAACTTGTGAGTATAGACATATATTAGCACCCATGTCTCCACTACTGGAGACAATCATAGAATTTTACAAAATATTACTCTTCTAAACAAAATATTTATCTCACCAATTAACATTATAAATTTTTAATTCTCATGTCAAAGCTTGAATATCCCTGACACATACATAAGATGTTAAAATTTTTCAGTCAATCAAGAACTGATATTTTATAGGACAAACACGTTTAGCCTTCCAGAACAGTAGCAAGAGAAACAATTCTAACTAATTTACCTTCAAAAAAGGGGGTCTGTTAGTGATGTTATTATGAATCCACTTTTTTATATCATAGCGATAATATCATGATGTTTATATAATTTCAGATCAATAAAATTTGTCAATCAGTGTAAGTTCAAGGTTGCAGCTCATGGAAAATTATACTTTATTCCCACTGTCCTGTAGACTGTTGCTATTTGTAAAAGACAAAGATGTCTCAATTAAAATTAAAATATATCAAAGATATATCAATTGAAATGTATCAAAATATATATCAATTAAAATGTATCAAAGATATATCAATTAAAATGTAACAAAATATATATCAATTAAAATGTATCAAAGTGGTATCAATTAAAACTTATCAAAGATGTATCAATTAAAATGTACTAATGCTATGGACATAGCTGATCATGGTAAAGAGATGGGATGACAGGTAAGGAGTTTGGTTGATATTGTTATCTCAGATCTCATGTTAAAGATTACATCTGCATTACAGTTAATTGTAGACAGATTTATGGGGTGGGATATGGGGATTGGTTGGTTAGTTGATGTTTGTAGATTATTCCCAATGAATTGCAGTGGTGTTCCAAATGAATTCCAATTTTGTATGTACTGAAGTACCAATAGCTTGGAATAGTGTCAATGTACTAACAGTCTTGATGTATCACCATGATATAATCCAAAATGTCTCTAAATGAATTTACAATAACTCCAAAATATTGATTTAGTCATAAAGTCAGAGAGCACTTTCCAATTAATAATTTAAATAAATAAAACCTCTCAAATGAAGACTGAACACAACTAAAAAACTGATTCCATTAGTCAGAAGTTAAAGTAGGAATAATAAATTTTTTCTGTTCACCTCTCCCTTATATAAAAACTAAGACACAATATGAGGACCAGGATGAGGGTCAGAAGTTCAATTCTGAAACATTCTAATTTGCAAATAAGATCCAGTCTATTACTAAAATTTTTAGTAAAGAACATGGCAAACAAGAGGTAGACCAGGAAGTCCTGAGGGGAAAACCAATGTCCTTAACTCAGATCCAAGTAAACATGTTTGCCTACAAATGACAATAATATTAATAATAATCTACAATCATAGACAAAAATTTAAATATGTAATATGCTGTTTACAAAAAAAGACATTAGTCAGGTAGGCTCAAACTCCTACTCTCAAATATGGACAAGAGTCAATCAGACAATACAACTTAAATATACATAACATATGATCATGGACAAAAGCCAACACAATACAAATTAAATATACATAACAGAATGGGTGCATTGTTTCAAGATCCAATACCGTATTTGCCGGCCTATAAGACGATACTTTTTGTCCAGAAAATCTTAGCTTCGTCTTACACTTCAAATATATAGATTTTGTCATCCAAATCACTTTATCGTATGTCACATAATTTTTTGTACAGGAAAAATTCTCCAAAAGTACGTAAAATAATGTGTAAAAATATATTTCATTTTGGGGAAGAGATCGTGTATGAAAAATATAGGACTCCACATTGAGGATTTGAAACAAGTACATGATTGTCAATATTAAAATTAACTTATATAAGATGTAACTGCGCTAAAGCAGCATGCATTAGTAATATATGTTGTTTGTAATATACTTTGTTTAAATTTGTTACGGGTGCATTAGAATTGAAAAGTTTGAAGATAAATAACCATGACAGAGGCAGATATTGAATCACAGTTTTCTTGCTGCACCTCACGATCAAATAAAAATTATGCCCCATTATGAGAGAGAGAGAGAGAGAGAGAGAGAGAGATGTATTTATGATTGTACGGTAATCTTTTTTTCTTCACTTACTTGACGACTGTGATCATACTCATATACAAAAGTGCAGTACCATATTCCATTATCAATTAATACCACTAGGTAAGCAATTCCTTCCAGTTTCAGTTTCCATTCCATTGTTCATGAACCACATGGCTTTGTAGTGGTATGTACATGCTAATTAAATATGCTACAGCTGTAGTCAGGTTTTCCAGAGTTAACACCTGTTTGAAGTAAAGATTTGGCAGACCAGATCAGATTAGTGAGGCTACCAATAGGGAAATGAGGCTAACCATGGGTATTATGAACATGGTACCATACAATGAAAGGAAATGCCAGGTGTTACTTGTGTAAATTTCTCAACCAGTGACATCTTTTGAACTTGCCAATAGGATTAACAGCAATTTAAAGTAACATATAGCATGAGCAAAGATCAAAAACAATTGCCACTTAAGTACAGGAAGAATGCATTCGCTTGAAAAAAATAATCTTATTTGTTGGGAATGGAGAGGTCATTATACTTGCAAAGAAAATTAGACAGCATGCAAAAAGGTCATTCTTGGGATTTAACCTAGTAAATGCAGTCTATATGGATATAACTATTGTGAATATTCAAATCCTGAAGGAATATGGTATGTATTTTCATAGTTTACATTTACTATTTAATTTATTAATTTTTTCTCTCGACAAAAGTTTCAGCTTAACATGGGCAATAAGGTGAAGAAAAAAAAATCACAAAGATCTGGAATCTCTCTCTGTTTCATTTATACCCAGCCATATTTTATTTTTATCATGAGTGCAATAAAAAAAATGCAAGCGAATAAATATGCATCTCTTTCTCTCTGTATCTCTCTTCCCCCCCCCCCCATGTGGAAAAAGCATTTTAGCATCAATGATGCAAGTTCCCTATTGCTGGTAATCTGAAATAGGATACATTGATACTTTTAATATTTATGAAACTGGAAGTTATTATAGTTTAATTCCACACAGCATCGCGAATTTTACCCTATCTGTAACTCAACATATTTTCAAGTCAACGTCAGTATATGTAGCTATAAGCACATAATACATTTAAAATACTTTGTGGGAAACAAATTAGGCACTTTTAATTACATTTAATGATCCTGACTGGAAAGGTAACTGAGTTACAGATATAATAAAATTCGTGATGCTGTGAGGAAGAAAAGTGAAATAGCAGAAGCCGAGGTTTTGATCTGGCCTCATCTTATACTCAGCGCTGACTAATATATGGATGAAGGATGGAAAATTTGCCAAATTTGCTCATTTGACTTATTTTTTGCATCGACTTACAGGCCGACAAATACGGTAGCTGAAAATACTATGTTCTGAGTAATATTTAGGTGATTTACGTCTCTCAGCTGTTGCGCTCCAATCTTGACAAAAAGAAACAAAAATAAAAAACGCAGTACATCAGAAATAAGTATGGCATATGTTGATAAAACAAAATAACCTTCATATTAAGTTGCAAAGGCATGGTATACCTTTAGGATAACATTTTACTTTTAAATTGTCCATATCATGTACATGTGTATCAGCCATTCTCAAAAAATAATTTACATGTATGCTATGTTGCCAGGTTCAGGATTCCAAGAAACTGCAAATTTGTTAGTAAATTATGTTTCTTGTAGAATACTTACCTGACAAAATTAATTTTAGGAACATAAGAACTACTACTTCCCAAATACAGCCCTCTCAAAGACAAAAATTCATCTTTCATGTGATCAGGTAAGTATTTGAGGAGAAACATAATTGACTAAAACATTTGCTTTCTCCTTTGAATACATAACCTAAATGATATTAATGTTCGGAGAATAGGTAACAGGTGGAGAGAATGTTGATTATCCAGCCTATACTCCAGGTAACCTATGTGAGGAGAATACTGAGTTCCCCATATGAAGGTATATGACGCACAACTGGAGGCAACTTGGATTACATCTAGAAAGAATAAATAATGAGACCTTCATACCACATAAAACTTCAGGTGAATCCAGTGAAAGCTGTGCATGGTGTTGGTCTGAAGATTGTACTGATGTCAAATGGGTCTGGTAGCTACTTGTGCAACTGAGACTTGGTGTACCAGATCCAGAGTGTGTCGTGGAGCCACTGTCTCATAGATCAAAACTTGAAAAGGTTGATCATGCATGCCAACCAACTGCCTTGACAAAATCATTGCGATTAAAGGCAATGCTTGTAGAGATTGCTCCCATTTTGTGAGCAGATATCTTCATGAGACGACTCTGTTCTGGTGATAAGTTACAGTATGCCATATGTATTTATCCACTTCAGCTATGATAAGAGGGCTTGAGGGGTTATCCTCTCTCCCAGGTTTAGCTCGAAGAAGTGTTTTTCAGCCCAAACAGCAACAAAACCATGTTGCATCATTAGGACCGCCAAGCCATCTGACTGAAATTGAAGGTAGGTGGGGTCAACCAAGAGGGCATATAATTCACTTACTCTGACGCTAACAAGAAACAGGTTTTGTAAGAAAGGAGCTTTAGCGAGGTCCTGGATAAAGACTCAGACTTGTTTGAAATCAGCCAAGTCAGAACCCAGGAAAGATTCCACTTAGGAAATAAAAATGAGTTACTTAGGCCTATGCAAGTCAAAGTTGGACAACAAATTAGAGAGGCCTTTGCTATGACCAAGATCCTCACTGCCATGATGACAAAATCTCTCTGGTATCATAGAACAGTAGCCCTTAATAGTAATTGGAGCCAGCTTTTTCCCTTCAAACATCCAAAGAAAAAAGTTACTTGTGGGACAGAGGCACTCAAAGGGAAAATTTTTTGATTTTTACACCAGTCCCTGAAAACGTTCCACTTCCCTCTGCAGGCCTTTAAAGTAGAAGGTCTTCTAGCTCATGCAATTTTTTCCACAACTTAAGGATTCAACTGATTTGTTGCAAGGCTGTCCTGACAAGAGCCAAGCATTCTGGGCAAGGATGGAATACACGAGTCAGAGGCTGTTAGAGAAGATCTGGTCTGGCTGGGATCTTCTTGAGTAGATCTGTCGTTAGATCAAGCAAATTGTTGATCCAGGATTTGTTCCCGTGAAAAGTGGCAATCAGAATCATTTGCACTGCTGGTCCCTCAATTTCTGTATGAATTTCTGTATGACCTTTGGAACTAAAATTGGGGGAGGGGGGTATAGGCAAAGGCCCACTGACTCAGAGAAAGAGCATTGATGGACCATGCCTTGAGATGTGACACCAGTGAAACAACAGTGAGCAGACTGTGGTTCCACCTGGTAAACGATCTATCACTGGATGCCCCCCCACCAATGGCAAAACTAATGGGGAATCTGTCCTGACTTTGACAGAGAATCGGCCAAGACAATGAGTCTGCCAGAATATGGCTGATCTGAATGTTGATATATTGCACTGTGTGTACTAACAGCAAAATTCCCAGACCAGAATGCAAAGCTGAGGTGACTTGGTACCGCCTTGTTTGAGATACATCACTACCACTGAGTTGTCTCGAATGATGAGCATGACTTTGTTCTGAAGAGTTTGAAAAGCTTTGATGATAGCTTTCATCTCCAAGAGATTGACATGGAGACCTACGTCTTCCAGACTCCACTGGCTGCTGATGGTGTCAAGGTATGAGAATAGATGGGCTCCCCAACCACATGAGCTTGAGTCTGAGCATGATGATCTAGTGGTGAATGTTTGAGTGGTATTTCTGCAGTTAGCCAGCCATCATGCACCACTGGTCCAAGAATGATAAATCTTGCTTGTTATGCTGATCTTGCAATCGAGCAGCATTGAAAACAGATGCCATTGAGAGAGCAAGGCCATCTGCAGAGGGTGCATGTATAGGCGACCCAGTGAGATAAGATCCGATGCTGCACTGAATAATCTGAGGAGTCGCAGAAACTCCCTGGCTGTTATCTATTTCTTGATGGATATGGACTCTGCAAGGTCGACAAATCCAGACCACTTGAGGGTGCAGAAGATGTACAAAGTTCAGGTGTTTAAGAAATTCCATACCCAGATGGATGAACTGTTTAAATGGATAAAGGTTGGACCTTTTCCAATTGATCAGAAAACCCTGGATGACTCAAAAGTTAAATGCAATGGTTCTCTCTTTCGACTTGAATAAATTAGTTACAAATGTTTTTGGAGAATATTGTCCAAACACTCTGCCCTGGAGGCTGATGCTGTCATATGGAACAGGGAGACACTGGAGTTGAGTAGGTTTGTAAAAGTCCAAGGACTTATGTTTAAAGTCATAAGGGAGAGTGTGAAATTGATATAAAGTCCCTCTGTACACAAACCATAGGAATTTCCAAGAGGACGGAGGATGGCAACATGGAAATATGCATCTTTTAGATTGATACTGATTGAAAATTCATATGGACTGATGGAGAGGGGGACTGATCTGTCTCTGGGTCTTGAATTTTGGTGGAAGGATAAATTGATTTAAATGACTGACACTGATTGATGCTTGGTCTGAGTTGCCACTAGCTTGAAAAAGCTAGGAGTAAAATTCTGGTGATTGTGGATTTAAAACAATCTCCACTGCCTGCTCATGTAAAATTGGGCACCCAGTAAATACAACATGTCTATTTCTTCATGAACTACTTTTGGAAAATTAGGTACTGAGTGAAACATTGTTACTAAACTTCCGTGCCAGTTAAACATATATGTTGTTCGTGCTTCCCTGATATGATCCCCATCATGAAGTTTGCGTCTCTTGGTTAGGTCCCCTGAGGGTGAAGACAGTCCCGGGAGCAAATGTCAGTTGATTATGTGCATTTGTCTTTTCATTCCCAGTAAATTATACATTGTTATAGTGTGGGGATCTCAATAGTTTCTAAGCCATGACAATGGGGCAAAGTTCCTTGGTGGGTAAGGATGGGCCCTGGGGTAAATGTCAGCTATATGTATAACTTGGTAATTACATGCCCAGCAAGTGCATATATGGATACTAAGTTGAGATTTCAATAGTTTCCAGTCCCGTGAAGGGGGGGGGGGCACCCTGGGTCATGACCTAGGGTCCTGGGAGTTCTTAAACATGTGAGGTACACAACACACGAGTCATTTGAAATTACTGTAACACCTTCTCCAACCCCTAATCTCAACCTGATGGAGAAAATCAAAATTCCACAAATGTTGGTGTACTCCACACCCATATGATCATAACTGACCCAAGATTATGTGTCTAGCTTTATCAGTGTAGGAGGTGTTCGTGACCATACACCAAACCATATGTACATATGGATGGATGGACTTATCACAATATCCAAGCGCTTCTTTGGCAGATATGATATAAAATTTGAAGTCAATCTTTTGCTGGAGTTTGCACTGACCCCATCTGGACTGATGAAAGGATTAATCTGATGGACAGTGATCACTTGTGCCATCATTCGGCACAGCCATCCAGGATCCAGGAAGTAGAAGTCTCGCAGCTGAAGAGCGGTATCTTCATAATGCAGCAGTACACCACACTCATGTAGGAAACTGACAGCCTACAAGAACAACATAACAAAATTAGATTGTGCATCACAAACTTTAGCACAATAATAATATAATAATAATAATAATAATAATAATAATAATAATAATAATAATGACTTTATTTAAAGAAGAAGCTCATTTGGTTAACTGACCAACCTTCCATGAGGTCTTCTATGATGACATCTGTACAAATATATATAATGCACAATTTTTACAAGATGTGGTGTCTTTAGACAACAAATGCTATTAAAAACTAGACAAATGATCTACTGCTACAATAAATTATGCACAAGGCTTTAACAATTAATACATACAGGATTCATACAAATAGAAGTAGCGAACAATGTCATGTTTTATCATTTTCCAGAATTTGATGATACTATGCAGTCATTTTTATCACCTTCATGATCTATGCATGACACAGAGAAAACGAAATTGTACAATCAATCTCTTGGCAAATACAAATGGTGATACATTGTGGTCACATCATGTGACTGAAAGCAGGTAACTTCTGAAATTTGAAGAACACGAATTTTCCAAGTCAACAATGTTATTAAAACTGAGTTACAAGCTGAATTGAATTCATGTCATATTTTCATTGAGACTATCTCCATTTGGTAGCATGACAAGCTTATTCTCAACAAGAAATATTATGGGATATAATGACTACACAATTATTTCTGCTTGACCCTCAAGTTCTGGCATACATGGAATTAGGAGAATGGGAGGAAAGATAGGCAGTCCGAGCATATCAACCGGTGCATTGGAAAATGGATTTTGTACATTTTCATAAAAACAATCTTTGGGCAATTCAGACTTTTATTGATTGGTTGGAGCATCCACATCATTTTAAAATTTAATAAAATGTACCTTGTTAATTTTGCCAGATTGAATCTCATTATTTGTGGGAGTTACCATATTTACCATATATATTTAGACACAATAAAATAATTATTTTTTTTCCTGTCCCAGAGCTTATGGTGAATTTTTTTCACCTAGGTCATATGTCCCAAGGCTTAAGACACGAAATAAAGTTGTATTGAATTTGTACCCCACCCCCCAGCTGCATGTTGCAATAAAATAGATAAAATGCATATTTGATAAGATAGTAAAAACTGTCATGAGCGACCTCTGCTATGAGTGACCACCTGTCATTTCCAACCACAATCGTAATGCACGGATCGATTTTATTATATAAACACTCTGTTATGAGTGACCACCTGCTGAACGCAACCAGCAACCACAATGTCTTGGCAAAATATGCATTTCGACAATGCTATGAACGACCGCATCGCAAAAACAAGGATAAACTCCACCGACTTTTATTTAATCCCTGTAAGAACAACCGCTCATACCATTCTAAATAAAAACAAAAAAATTTTTAAAAAAAGGCTGGCTACCGATGTGTGAATATTTTAGCTATGCTTATAGTGTTTATCAGTTTCTGTTGTAAACTGGACTAAAGTATATGTAGATTATTTCCTAGTCTGGTTCCTACTTCGTATGCTCCCTGCGTTGTTCTCCGCTATTCGTATAGGGGTGAGCAACGCAGGGAGCATACAAAGCAGGGAACCAGACTAATTATTCCTGCACTTAGCCTGCTTTTCGGCCTTAATCGCAGGACCCGACATCCATGTGAATGACCGTATTGTGAGAACAGATGGACACCACTGACCTATATGTAATCAATTGTTACAATGACCGCTTGATTAGTAACGATTGGATTGTTCTGATCAAAAACAAGCATAAAGGAATATTAAAAAAAAAAAAGGATTGTTGCTACCAGTGATGGATGCTACAGTCCGTAAACCAGGCTAATGTACATGTCACAAACTGCCGTTGTGGTGCCAAAGTTGACATAGTGGTTGCATATATTGTTTGTCTTTAGAGTTAATCCGTATTGCTGTGGCAGAATATGGTCATTGTCTATTAAACCAGACAAATTTTAAGGCTGGAGAAAATAATTGTTGTTGTTGTTGTTGTTGTTGTGGGGCTTAATGCCATTTTTCAGCACACGATAGGCTATACATGGCGGCCAGTATTAATGGTGGAGGAAGAAACCGGGAAATCCCCGGAAAGAACCACCAACCCACGAGAAGCTACTGGCAAGCTTTCTCACATATCCACATTTACCGAATCTTAGACTCGAACCCACGCAGACAGAGGTGAGATGGCAATGATCCGTAACGGAGAGCGCTTTAGACCACTCGGCCACTCGGGGCCCCAATAATTATTGTAACTGAAAGAAGTGAAAAAGAGCAGACCACTTGCAAAAAAGTGGTTTAAATTTTGGTAAAACAAATATTCAGGTTGTTATAAAGAAAAAGAAGTAATTCAGAAACGATTTCATATGCTAAAATATGTTATCTTCAAATGTAAATGTGATTTCATGTTTAATGACAGAAGTATATCTTTATTGCTATATAATTTTGTTTTAGATAAATGCATACAATATTTTAGCAAGAAATATTAATAAAGAATAGAACATATGTACAGTGATTGTGGTTATTTTTCTTGAAATTGTTCGGAAACTGGACCTTGGAAACTGGTCTTTTTGTACAAGCCTGTTATAAGAGACCACCTGTCTTGAGAGACCACTTTTTGTT
Source organism: Megalonaias nervosa (assembly GCA_016617855.1). Taxonomy (NCBI): domain Eukaryota; kingdom Metazoa; phylum Mollusca; class Bivalvia; order Unionida; family Unionidae; genus Megalonaias; species Megalonaias nervosa. Next base: position 78,662 of record JAECUM010012872.1, read on the forward strand.
GGCAGAAGGGGCGGTCTCTCATAACAGGTTTTACTGTAAAAAGAAACTAACCTTGTATTGTTATCATGTATTCCTTTTTTTCATCATGACCATTAAAAAATAAAATATATCCATGAACTTCATATATCATTATATGTAGCACAGTCTTCCATAATGTAGTGTGTATCATTCATGTCCAATAACACACAACACATTGTTCACTGACATGAACATTGAGAAACAAATCATATTTGGTTGTACTCAAAGGTGTGAATATGTTATCCGACTGAAAACTAGATCCAACAAAATTTCAAATGAGAGGGAAATAATCAACTGATTGCTTAAAGACAATTGCCATTCAAGCGTGACACTGCGTTAGGTGCAAAATAACCAAGATTAAATTATATCCAGGTTAACTATATGATAGAATCTCGCAAATAAAAATCATTATTTGAAAATACATTCACTTGAGTGCAAGTGACATCTTTTCGCTAGCATGTTACGAAAGTATCATTAAAGCATGTTATTGCTGTGCATACTATTTACCCGCAAATATCAATGCCTGTTTGTAATAATTATAACTACAGCTGCCATGCAAATAGAAGCCTGGATGGTGAATAAACACAACCGGCAGCGAGCAGTAAACTCATTCTTTGAACTTACTGACAAGACATCAAAGACAAAGGTTATTTGTATTACTAAGCAAGCTTGGAAGCCAACTTTGGATACTTTGAAACTGTTTTTTTTTTTTTTAAAGGATATCATCAATACAAAGGTTATTATATTACAAAGCAAGATGACCTTGGAAGCTGACTTTGGATTCTTTTAAGTGTGCCGATTTGTTGGATTTTTTTTCAATATACAAAGACGGCTGAGATATGGAAGCTAACTTTCATTCCTTTTCACTGGTATTCACTGGAATTTTGAAAATAAATTGAAACAATTGAACAATTTTTAAAATGACACAATATAGTGCTTTGTTCACAGACTTCAATGACCCAGCATCTCCCAAAAGATTTGGAAAAAATAAAATTATTTGATTAATTTGTGAAGGCCAGAAGAGAAGATGATTCCGCCAACAATATGATCATTAACAAGGATGAAATTCTAGTGTACTTTGATCTCTTTCCTGGATGGACTGACAATAAGATGGGGGTCAAAAGTGTGAGAATTAGCACAACTGGTGTAGATTAATAAAAATCTGACTTTAGTCCTTCCAGTTACCACTTCAGGTGATAGGTTGCTTCTAATGAAAATTTTTCACGGCATGAGAAGTTAAAAAATATTCATGCACCAAAAGAATGGATCGTACATGTGCAGGAGAAAGGTTGTGCTGACAAGATGATGCTGCAGTGGATTAAAGAGTTTTATCTCAAGTACACAGTTTTATATTTTTTAAAATAAAATTTCAGTTGGAGTGCATTCTCTGACATATAATTTTTGAATGGTTTAAAATGTGTCCCACAACTTATGGCTCCAAAAAAACTATGTGTCCCAGAACATACAGTGCACAAAAAATTACTTTTAAAATTAATTTATGGTGTCCCAACAAATACTGTGTCCCAATATATACGGTAAAATGGTATTGTCTCTTTTGTGCAAATCCTGCAATGGTGCATCATGGCTGAAACATTGTTTATATAGTAATTCTTTAAGATTCACAACAATTCCTAAAGTTTAAATGAAGATTTCCTAATTTACATATTGACCAACTATACATATAATTTTTATTATTTAAAATATCATCACTATTGCCCTTAATTATCATTACTGTCATCACCACCATCTCCATAATCATCATCATCATCATCTTGATCAGTATCACACCTGATCAAGTTCCTCTTCATCCAAATCCAGACCTTCTGTTTGCACAATTTTCAGCAGCCGAGTCCTGCGTATGACAGGGAATGAATTGTGAGGTTTCTGAGCCTCTTCAACCAGAAGATCAGATAATGTCTGAAACAAAATGCATAAGATAGATACATAATCATATATGTTCCTTATTCTAACAATAAGTTGACTACTGTAACACTCAAAGTTATCAAAAGTTGGTTGAAATGACACAAAATGAAGAAATACAGAAGAAAAGCAAAAGAAAAGCAAAATAATTTTATGATTCCCAACAACAACATTTCAAACAAATCTGTGGAAAAAACCGAATTCACATCTTTAGAAATGAATTGTGAATTCATTATTATTCCTGGATCAACAATTTTCAGGTTTATGTACTAAGTTATAGATCACAATGAAATATGAACCAGTCCTCCTCCCCATATGCAATGATAAAGCATCCCTTGTTTATTTGTTTGTTTTAATACCAAGGCTATTTACAGAATTGAGGAATATATATTAGAACTCATTTGTGGAAGATTATTAACAACGAAAGTTTACTGATCACAATTTTTAAGTAAAATTTTATAACCAAGAAACTTCTGTGCTAATGTAATGATTGTATTTGATGCTAAGTAATACATGTAAAATTACTTATGGTTTGTGTCCTTCTTTACTTCCCAAACCATGTATTATATCTGTGTATAATAATAACTAATCTAAACAAATTTTGATAGTTATACAGGGTAAAACTCTATGCAATCCCAAAAAAGTTAGAAACATGTTAGATATGTGAAAGCATTAAGCATGTTAAAGTTCAAGTAAAAAAATTATTCTAAGTACACTTTGTGCAACTTATAAGCACATCTATATCCTTAAATAATGTTAGTCACTATTTATCAATTAAAATGTCCAATATAATGAAAGGACCATGAAAGCATCATATTATCTACTGGCAGACACTGTTCCATACTGAACAGATAGACTATTGTGAAATCACCTTCCGTATCTGACTCAAACACTAGTCATTTCATTTCATTGTAAAATTTTTATTCTGCTGATCACATGTAGTATTGACTATTCCATTCAGGAAATGGGACACAAGGGCACACAGTTGTTATAAATATACTCCACAAATATAACCAATGCTCTGATTAAACAATCAGCAGATCAGTCTGACTTTATCAAATCTCATTCCAGTCGGGTCCATCTGAAGTGAAATTTCGCCATGTTTGGAGATAATCCATTTTGTGAGAATTATCTTGTTTCCAAGTAAAAAGAGACTACATCTCCACTACTGTCCATTTCCTTTGCCTGAGCAATCACTTGGCCCAAATATACTTATAAAAAGTATCATCTGAGTGAACCAATTACAGAGTTCACAAAGAGTGTCAAAGCCTCAAACTGACACAAAGTGGCAGCGAGTCAATTCCAGAGTTAACAAAAAGTGACAATGCTTCAAGACGACACTCAGGAGTAGTAAGTAAATTATTGAGTTTACAAGAAGCGCTATTGCCATAAGATGACTCTAAGTTTGTCACTTACTGAGTTCACAATGAGTGCTACTGCCTCAAGATTATACTTAGGGGTAGTAGATCTATTAGAATTCACAAAAAGTAATAATGCTTCAGAATGACACTAAGGAGCAGTGAGTTAATTACAGAGTACACAAAAAGTGATAATGCTTCACAATGACATTGACTCTGAAGTAGTGAGTCGATTACCAAGTTTACAAAGAGTAATTTAATATGACACTTAATGGCAGTGAATCGATACATGTTTAAAAGTCCAACTGCAAACATAGGGCTGATGTGCCACATATCATTTGTGGGCAGATTAGTGTCTATATGCTGCTTGTTTTACTGCTTACATCTAACAAACTGGATAAACCCAGATGAGCCTGCACACTTAATAAGTGAGTAGTGTAAATAGTAATTTTACTACGTGATATTTTTTGAAATTACTATTCCTAAAAGAATGAATGACAAGAAACCTTGCTTTTTTTACTTTGCATATGAGAGAGAGAGAGAGAAAGAGAGAGAGAGAGAGTCTAAAATTAGGAATGAATACAAATTATAAATACCAACCACATAACTAGCAGGAATCAGAGCACCCATGACTGGAATATTCTTAATCTTGTAACTGAAATGAAAGTACACAAAAGTTTCAAATGTTTATGTGTTACAAATGATTTAAAAATGTCTAAAGAACCACATAAGCATGTAATTTTTGGGAAAAAAATACTTTTATTCCCTTCAAGTAAGTTTTGTTGAAATTATATAAAAAAGAATACTGAATCTACATAAGATATCAAACTGATTATGAATTACTGTATTTACCATATATGATGGCATACTGTATTTGTTGGGACACCATAAATTAATCTTTAAACATGCTATTTACATAAGCAGAAGGGTTAAAAATTTAAGTCAAATATCCCAACAAAATCTAACTGACCTAGACCATTATCTCCTGGGGATTATTCAAATCCTCCATCACAAGTTTTCATTTTTAATATTCGTGCGATAATTTTCAATAATTGCCGACAATCTCCCTCAGCTTTTCCCACACTATGTCAAGTTACACACAGAGGAAAACATGGTCTTATGGTAGCATTCATCATGATATTCCAGTAAAGGTGCATGAATGCTGAGTGACAGAATCAGTTCTTGATCTGTACTGAAACCATTTGGAAAAAAGTACAATCTGTTAACATTACAGTTAAACAGAACCCCAATTCTTGCTGGCAAACTGCACGAAATTGTACCGTAAACTCCCTTCATTAGAATACTGAATACTCCCCTCATTATATTGCTGTCTATGGAAGGCAGAGTATGCTGCCTTATAGAGAGACCAACTTATTATGAGGTACATAAAACAACACTCACTCATTATACTGCTGTCTGTGGCAGTCAGAGTAAAGTTCTGAGAGTGTGACCAATTTATGCTGAAGTATATAATACAGCATTTCCTCATTATATTGCTACCTATGGAGCCAGAATAAACCATCCTACTGTGACACCACCTTTAGATGAGGTACACAATACGGTATTCCCTCATTATATTGCCACACATGGAGCCAGAATAAACCATCCTACTGTGACACCACCTTTAGATGAAGTACACAATACAGTATTCCCTCATTATATTGCCACACATGGAGCTAGAATAAACCATCCTACTGTGACACCAACTTTAGATGAAGCACACAACACAGTATTCCCTCATTATATTGCAAACTCCTGTTAGCCAGAGTAAACAACCCACAAAGAAAACACTTTATGATGGAGTACGTAATACAGTGCTCCTTCATTATAATGCTACCCATGGGAGCCACAGTAAACCATCCAACTGTGAAACCACCTAATGATGAAGTATGTAATACAGTACTTCCTCATTGTATTGCTACCCATGGCAGCCATGGAATGGTTTAAACCACCCAATAGTGAAACAATTATGATGAAGTACATAATACAGTACCCGGCTGTACTTTTCCATAGTGTACCCTGGAAAAGAATGAAATACCATAGAAAAACAAGGAAAACCCTGAAAAAGTGAAATATTTTGCACAATTTATCCTGAAAACCCTGAATACTTTCCATGGAAAAGGCTGGACATGTTTGATAAACTAAGGACAGTTTGGACTTCAAATTTTTTGGGATGCATTTCAGCATAGAAAACCCTGGAAAAGTATGAACAGTTTAGATTTAGAATTTTTTAAAATATATTTCAGCATGGACAACCCTGGAAAAGAACTTAGCCATTTTTCAAGACTGGCACTTAGTATTATTTTCATTTCTTCTGCTCAAATGATCACAGTTACCCATGCAGAAAAAACTCACCAATTCTCATGAGCTTCCCATAAGCTGCAAATGAGAGCCATGTTAACAATGTATGAAATAGGGTAGCTCATGTATGTAGTTTGTTAGATCTTGTGAGCCAAGGATAAACTAACCAAAATTTTCACATGTACAGATTTTGGACTTTTATTCCAATTTGACACATGAAAAAATATGTTCAAAGTTGGATTTTCTTGCATGAGTGTTTTGCATGAGCAATTTGGACTTAAATATTCTGTGCAAATGTTGGATATCTGGCATGACATCCAGATTAATGTCAAACAGACATTTTGCTGGAATACAATATTATTCAAAGACAAGTTTCTAATGTTAAAGTGCCTCATCTGCACAGTGTACTCAATGTATCTTAAATAATTCTATCAAAAAATGAATTTTAAACAATTAAAGTAGCAAATATACAAGAAATAATTTTATGTTAACAATGCCCTCAATTAAATTAATGAAGATTATATATTTTTTTTCCACTAATTCCATTTTGTTATATTTAACATCACCAAATTTATACATTTCTGAATGTGATAAATAGCAAATCTCTTATTAATAATAATAATAATAATAATAATAATAATAATAATAATAATAATAATAATAATAAACAACTCCATTATTTATAGATTTAAGATATGTAAATAATATTATTTACTGTACTGTACATTTCCTTACAATATTAATGCTTAAAATACTGAGTATTTTTTTACCAAAAAAAGGGGGGGGGGGGCAAATATCAGTCATTAGTTTAAACAAGTAATCTTTTGATCTTATCATCAGGTATATTATATTTGTCCCAGTAAGTGTTGTTGTAAATAATATGAAATAGTATCATTATAATGATGGTGAATATTATTATTATTATTATTATTATTATTATTATTATTATTATTATCTGCTGCCAGAAAATAAAGTTATTTTTATATTAAATATAAACTTTAAAATGTATATAATTTTCTTTCTTTAAGACCAGCCAACCCCATTCTGCCAGCATTCTATAAAGAATTAAGCTTCAAATTATGGAGTTATCATGTTGGTGAGTAAAATCCAGACTGTATTGTTTTCTGTCAGTTTATGGGACTGTAGTTTTGGGGCCACCGTATGGCCTATAATATTTGCACACCCACCTGTTTACTTGTACTCCACTACCAATTTTATAAATGAAAAGCATTGAGGATATAAAAAAATGCATAAAACTTAGGTCGTTCATTGATTAATAATTTCAAACCTGACTGTACCCAAGGGGTTCCTAACACCTTCAAATTATTGGCATTTCAATGCAAATGAAAGCTCCATATGTAAACAAGTACACAGACTGCTCACCATCCATTTCTGGTTTCTAGAATAGTCTGTGTCTATTTTTAATATTTCTAAAATGAAACGGAACAAATAAATTGGAGGCACTCTTGTGTACATGAGTGCAAAGAGATGTAAATCCAAAATGTAAGGAATTATTGAGATTTCAAAGATGATGAACTACATTGCATCTGTTGCTTGAGAACACAGACTGGCCCAAGCAAATATGGTGAATGTGTTGCTAAAGAAACTACCATTTGATTTGAAACGCCAACAAAATCACAGTGTCTGGGACCCCCTGGTGATAATCAGGTTAGAAGTTAAAAGTTAATGAACAAATTCACTAAGTTCTGAGGATTTATTTTAGTTTTCATGTACGTCAAATGAGAAGACTTTGTAATCTTGCTTCACACAATCATTGAGACGATAAGGTGGCAGGTTATTATTATCTATGTTATCAACAATAGGTTGATGAAATTAGCAAATTGTATGCAAGCTTGTTAATCTAATTTCCATATTTCCTTGGGACTGTTTTTCTTCTCATGTATTAGATTCAGCAATTGTTCCAAAGTCATTTTTAAAGAAGATGGCAGTCATTCTGTTTGAAAGGTCTTTAAGTATCAAGTGAGTAATTTCACTGCTTTATTTTGTTTAAAGATCTTATGCACCAATCATTTACATGGATGTTAAAACTAAAAATAACTCTTAGAGATGTTCTATGACTTGTGATTTTCCAATGTTGAAATAAAAAAATTAAATGTTTCCGACAAAGCAAATAGTCAGATTTTTGTCCTGTGTGCACAGTACATGTTGCTGTAATCTATTTCAGTGGACAGTACCTGAATCACACAAAAGCAGGGGAGGATGCAGGATTTTATTCTGAAAGGCTTTGTTTAGAAGAGGTGGTTCAATTAATTCAAATGGCTAACATTCTTGTTTTTTACCTAATAGTGTATGATTTCAACAGACAGGAGAGGGTTCCTGTCAGGGTCTCAGCCACATGAAGACTATTTTCTTGGAAAATCTCATTTTTCATGACAATGTTTCAGGGTTTTCCAGCCAAATATTGCAGTTTTGACCAGGCTAATATTCCAGGATTTTTTATGCTAATATTCCAAGGTTTTCCATCCAACCATCTTTGAAGCCCAGAATATTACTCCAAATACTCCAGGGTTTTCCATGCTAGAACTTTTCTGGGTTTCCCATGCCTATATTCCACAGTTATCCATGGTTTTCTGGCCAACCCTGGATGCAGCATGGAATATGAGTCCAAATTCTCTAGAGTTTTCCATGCTGGAATTTTCCATGTTTTTCCATGCCAATATTCTTGGGTTTTCCAGCCTGTCTTGGACAGAGCCTGGAATATTAGTCCAAAAACTCCAGTGTTTTCCATTGCTAGAATTGTCCAGGGTTTCCCGTCCCAATATTTGACACTGATCCAGTGGCCTAGTGGTTACAGTGTCTGGCTCAGATGTGGGCTCAAATCCCAGACAAGTCATACTAAAGGCATAAAAATTCTTCTAACAGCTGCCTCACTATGTGCTCAGCATTAAAAGGTTAGTGTTAGGACTGGTCGGCCTGATGTCAGGATAATGTAACTGGGCGGGACATCATGCTACATGTCTGCGGCATGATGCCCCAGTGCTAGACATCACAATAAACTGCCACAGTGCAGACATCTTAGCGATATGACTGAAAAATTGTTAAAGCTACGTTAAAAAAATCCAAATCAAATGCACACACCCATCCCAATATTCCATGCTTTTCCTTGTCCTTTTTCCACAGTTTTTGAGCCTATACCCTGGAAGGAGTCTGGAATGTTAGTTAAAATATTCCATGGTTTCCATGCTAGAGTTTTCCATGGTTTTCCATGTTCTTCTCTGGAATGCCATGGAAAAGCAAAGTTTTCAATTATAATGTTCTCAGAGAATACTTACCCAATCACATTATGCTAGTAATATTAGCCTGCTACGTTGCTAATCCACCTCAGTCTACTAAACAATGAAAATTGTCTTTTTCTAGTTCAATAGGCAAAGGCAATAACTCCTGCCCATTACCTCCCCATAGAACTGACAGGTGTTGCTAGTTTTTAGCTGAGCAAGATACTAACGAGGATGCTTGCATAGTGGGGTGGTTGGGAGGGGTTTTAAGTAATGTGATAAAAAAAACATAATTTACTTTAAAAGTTTGCTTTTTCATTCAGATATGTTCCCCAACAACATTACGTTAGGAGAATAAGTAAATGGAGGAAGGGATATTGAGCATCTGACCTCTAAATCAGGTATCCTTCTTGGAAAGAATAGCTGGATTCCCCATGTGAACGATAACCCATTCTCCTAATTACATAAACAACACAGCCTGGGGTCACTTGACATGTGACCTTAACATAAAAAGATGAATACTGAATTCTTCTTACCTACAAAATTTCACCAATGAATCCAGTGAAGCTAACAGGCTGTGTTGATTTGATTGAGTTGGGCCCTGTGGCCATCTGTGCTGCTGCCACTGGACCTACCAGATTCATGGTTTGCCTCTGCAATGCTAAATCTCTGAGATGAAGTCTTGAGAAGGTTGACTCTGCATGCCAGCCAACAGCTTTTATTATATTATATCTCAGATCAAAACAATGCATTCAAACATAGGCTCGCAGAGATGGTTCAAAGCTTCTGTGCAGTAATCTTCATGAGTTGACACTGATCTGGTGAGATGTCAGAGTACAACCCACATCAGTCATGAAACAAGGGCTTGAGGGGCAATATCCTGTGGTCTGGCTCACACCCAGAAGGAAGAGGCGCTTGTGTGTGCTACAACTTGTCTCTGTGCATTTCAAGTAGTGCTTGAGAGTGCAAACAGGATCTTGCATGGCTGCTCTTTTTGAAGTTCTATCTGTGGAAGTGAGCTTGTGAGTGACGACTCTTTGGTTACCGACAGACAGTAATTTATTTTGGGCTACAAAGCCTGGATGTGTCAAGAGGACCACCAAACCCTCCAATCTGAAATGATGAGAGTTCGAGTCAACATAAAGGGCATGCAGCTTGTTTACCCAGCATGTGAAAGCTAAAGCTATCAGGAAACAAGACTTGTATGATATTGACTTTAGCAAAGTGTGGGTAAGAGGTTTGAATGGATTCGAATCGAGCCTTGTTAGAACCCAGGATTAGTTGACCATTTTTGCCTCAGAGTCGACCTTTCCAGAAGTGAAAGATGTTGATAACAGCCTTCATTTCTAGTATGTTGATGTGTAGAGGCCATTCCCCTGGCTCCCACATGCAGCTGATGGTAGCTAAGGTCAGCAACAAGTGGGCACTCCAGCCATGCACACTGGCATTAGTACCTAGCATTTTTTCCACTTTAGGCTTCTCCAGCAGGATTCCCATGGTCAGACAACCTAGGTTGCACCACTGATGCAGGAATAATCAAATCTTGGGTGTGATCATAACTGTTTGATCAAAGGGACTTAAAATGGGTTGCCATTGTGCTGGCAATGTCTGAATACAAAAGAAGGCTGAGCGGGATCAAGTCCACTGCCACTGTGAATAAACTCTCTCACTGAAATCCAAGTCCTGTAGAAACAGATCCAATGAACTTGAAAATTATGTTTATGCAAACACAAGGAAGTTGCACCAGATTCCAGTTGGTTAAAAATTCCATGTCCAGATGGACAAAATTCTGGCATGGATGGAGGTCTGACTTTTCCCAGTTCACTAGAAAGCCTGGATGATCTAAAAGAGAGAGGAGATCGTTCCTGCCTTGGGGTAGAATAGAACTTACCATAGTTTCTGGAGGATGTCATCCAGGTACACTGTCGTCATTGTAGATGACATCAATCAGAACTGGGTAAAAGCCCAAGGCTATGTTGAGACCAAAGGGAGAACTTTAAACTGATAAACTGTCATGGTAAGCAAAATGGAGAAAATGTTCCTGATACAAGGTGGTTAGGGATGTGAAAATATTAGTCTGTCAGATCAAGACTAATGGCTTACTCATCCCATTGAACAAAGAGGCAGGCTGAACTAGCTGTCTCCATCTCAATTTGGTTGAGTTCAGTTGATGATGGGTCTCAACTTGTTCTTTGCTTTCTGAAAAAGAAACAGCCCTGAATAAAACCCCAAAGATTATGGTCTTTGCACAAGCTCCACCAATTGTTTTTTTATTTTTTTGAGGAGTAACCATATCTCCTGTTGTAGAAAGGCATCCTTCTCCCAATCTGATAGTGCATCCGTGAAGAGGTGAGAGGAGGATTGAAGTAGCCAACAACCTATAAATGTCCTTGACAGTGGCTTGAAAGCTAAACTTCAGTTCATTCCATGGTCAGATCTGAGTATGATGTGAAGGATGGTGGATTTGAAGGAGTTCCATCACACACAATGTGCATCAAGGCATGTAGTATGAAGACTCAATTCCATTCCTATAAAATCGTCACTAGCTCTCCCTTGTCAACAAGCAGTGACCATAGGGAAGTCCAGTATTGCCAGGACTGCTGGCTGGTTTTCCTGGTGAATGGTCAGCCTGGAAGCTGGCAGTATAGAAGACTGTCCAGTTATTACTGGTACCAGCTGCTCCAAGGACCTGGCTGGACAGATTTCTCACTGAAATATCCATCATAAAGAGGGCAAGTCACTAACAGTACAGTTAGAAATTCGGATCAGTCAATAAGATCGCCATAAAAATCATAGTTGGCTGGAAAGATTTAATGAAAAGGTCCCCATGATGGAACAGCCAGATGGCCAGTGATGGCTGGATGACTGGTGATGGTATGGTTTTATTATGCATTAGATTCAATGGACCTGGTACAAACCCCATGCATCCTCACTTATAGGCCCAGAAACCATGCTCGGATATGCAGGGGGACTTACACCCACTGAGCTGCCTAAAATTGGGAAAAACTCCCTCAATGAGTTGGAAATGCAAACAAGGAACTAGCTGGCTGGGCTGTCTTCTCAAAAGGTCTCCCATGCTGGATGGTCAGTGACAGCTGTATGGTTGGTGACTGGATGATGACAGGTGGATGGTTGGTATATGTTCAGTGTTATAAGGAGGTGGATCCAATTCAGTATGTGACTAACCAGCTAATTTGGTTGGCCAGACTTCCTCTGACCACATATTACGACGCTGCATATCATAGATGGTGGATACTTAGTATAACAAAACAAGAGTCATGGTAGGTGCCAAGAGGAGGTAATGGGTAAGAGTTATTGCCCTTTTTTTATTCAACTAGACAAAAAGAAGATGACTTTCATCTTTTAGTAGGGCTGGATTCGCAAGGTAGCTGGCTAATATTCCTAATGTAATGTGATTGGGGAACATATTAGAAGGAGAAATCTACAGCCGGGTACTCCTTGATTAAATTGCTATCCACGGCAAACATAAAGTAAACCACCTAACAGTGAAAGCACCTTATGATGAAGTACAAAATGTAGTACTACTTCATTATATTGCAATCCATGGCAGCCACTGAGTAAACCACCTTCCAGTGAGACCAACTTATTATGAAGTACATGATACAGTATGCCCTCATTATAAGGCCCATCATTATATTGTACTTGTTATATATCATTATATTGTACCTGATGTCTAACTGTCATGAAGATGAGAAAAAAAGCATAAACTACTTACCCATCCACAGTATTCTTAATCAGATTCCTAAGCTTGTCCATCTCAGGGTTTTCTGAAGTGCAGTCCACTAGTACCCTACCCGTTATAGATGGAAATCCTTAAAAGGACATTTTTACCTTTGATTACTTCAATTATCACTATTGTATTTTAAGTATCAATCATACCTTCTGAAAATCAATTATGCATCCTGCCACAGTTATGAAAAAATATTATGTGAAAGTTAGGAAGAATAAATGCAGTAATAAGGTGAAAAATCAAAAGTTCATTTATATTTCTCACTATCAGTGTTCTACCCAATAAACAAGGGTTCCGTGGAACACTATATGCAATAAACAAGGATTCCATGGGACACTATATGCAATAAACCAGGATTCCATTAAACATGATAGGCAATAAACCAGGATTTCATTAAACACTATATGCAATAAACAAGGATTCCATTAAACATTGTATGCAATAAACAAGAGTTCTATGAAATACTATATGCAATAAACCAGGATTCCATTAAACACTATATGCAATAAACAAGGATTCCATGGAACACTGTATGCAATAAATAAGGTTTCCATTAAACACTACTATGCAATAAACCAGGATTCCCTTAAACACTATATCATATGCAATAAACCAGGATTCCATTAAACACTATATGTAATAAACAAGGGTTCCATGGAACACTACATGAAATAAACAAGGATTCCATGGTACAATTTGTCTCACCTTTCTGTCAGTTATTAAAAAGCAAATTTCACTTCCTCCCATTATATGGCAAGTTCTAGAAAGTCTAAAACTAGAATGAACACACACATCTATCTGACCTCCACACACATCTAGCTGACCTCCACACACACCTAGCTGACCTCCACACACATCTAGCTGACCTCCACACACATCTAGCTGACCTCCACACACATCTAGCTGACATTACAGACACTTGTGCAGTAGTAGGCCTCTTCATATTTGGATTCAGACAACTTCTGGGGCATGGGGATGGGGAAGGGGGGGGGGCAGGGGGGATTATAGAGAATCTGCCAACAGTGACAGGCAGTATTATATTATTAAATAAAAGTTTACCCACCACCACCAACTCAAAAAATATCCTGCATTTTAATATCAGTAAACATGATGTGTCACTATTAGGCTGCTGAATTTGTCAGTGCCATGGGAGGCTTATGCCCTAACAATTGTTTTAAATGGATATACTCACTCATATGGTAGGAGTCTCCACTACAGTAAGCTGGCATCAGCTTGGGCTGTATACAAAAAATACCTTTACTCCTATGTGCCAAAGACCAAAGGCAGAAGGAGAAAATATTATGGCTCTCATAACAACCCCCAAATAACAACAATAGCTTGAAATACATGGGCCTTTATTTTCATGAAAGAAAGGTGCCTCTCTGTAAAAAGGACTGAAAAGTTTGCATTATCATAAGGACAATCCATGTGACATCAAAATGGTCGATGCTGAAATATCAAGGGTATTCTAATAGGTATTCTAATGCTTCCTACCCTTTCTCCTCCATTCAGAAGAAGCCAAATAGATGCATTAGGTCAGGGGGTCAGCAACCTATTTTACATGGCGTGCCACTTTTTTCCAGATTAATTACAAAATGAATGAGCTTGTGCCACCAGTAAGAGAGTAACACTCTTAAAATTGAGATTTTTGGCTGCCCTTCGCATGCCACCCCTTGACATGTACCATAGGTTGCCGACCCTTGCATTAGACCTCAGCTTGGCACAGAAGTCTATCTTAATCATCCCCAGTGCAGATGCAACTGAGACTGCAGATTTCTAATAAGGAGTGGAGCTACCAAAGGCAGCTACTTTTCTGCCAAAAACCAGGCTGACAAAGGAGATAAAAAGATTCATAACTACCACTGAACCATAAAAAATCTTTTCAATAAACAAGGTGTAATGCTCACCCCTTCTTCTTGCAGATGTTTAGATAGCAGGAAAACTAATTTTTGGGTAACATTTTCAAAAGAAGCCTCACCCAATGGCTCAAGGCAGGGTTTGGACAAACACCACAACATGTACAAGTGATTCCATTTTGGCATCAGTGACCAAGAAACTAGTTTCTGTAGCACAAAGTATGTGATAAGATCAGGAACATGAGGGTCTGAACCAATGCCTAGACCTTTTGAGAACTTGTGCATGTTGGAGAGATTTGCCATGTAGCCATTGATAGCAGATACTGTACATTCTCTCTGTTAAAACAGAAAGTGTGTGTGTGTGTGTGTGTGTGTGTGTGCGTGCGTGCGTGCGTGCGTGCGTGCGTGCGTGCGTGCGTGTGTGCATGTGTGTGTGTGTGTGCGTGTGTGTGTGTGTGTGATTTGGATTTTTAACATAGATTTAAAATATTTTCAGTCATATCACTAAGATGTCTGCAGTGTGGCAGTTTATAGTAATGTCCAGCACTGAGGCATCACACCACAGACATGTAGCATGATGTCCCACCCAGTCACATTATCCTGATACCAGGCCGACCAGTCCTAACACTAACCTCCTAATGCTGAGCGCCTAGCGAGGCAGCTGTTTGTACTATTTTTATAAGTCTTTGGTATGACTCAACCAGGGTTCGAACCCATGACCTCCCTCATCTGAGGCAAACGCTCTAACCACCAGGCCACAGGCACAGTTAATTCAAACAGAAAGAGAAGAAAGTCTTGACCTTCTGACCCCAAATCAATAGGGTTCTTCTTTAGCCAAACTGTAAGCCATCCACAAAATATGGTTATTGTACATGGTAGAGAACTCAAGTTGTGCAAAAACCATTTTTCTTCTTTCAGTCAGCGACCTTCACCTTTGATCCAAAATTCAACAGGGTTCTTCCTTACCCCAATGCAGATTATCCATAAAGTATGGTAAATGTAGTTATTAGAAAACTCAAGTTATTGTGAAGAAAATATTTTCTTTCAAACACAGTGAATTTGATATTTGACATTTTGGTCTTGAAACTGATAGGGTTATTATCTGCCCCATAAGCAAGACAATCACAAAGATTGGTTAACTGTTGACAGTGGAGAAATGAAGTATTGTGCAGAAATCATTGTTCTTTTTTTCTGTCACACTGACCTAGACCTTTGACCTTATAACCTAAAACAAAATGACAACATTCTTCCTTATCCCAAGTGCAAGTGATCCACAAAGTTTGGTCAATGTATTGGTACTTGTGTGGAATTGAAATTGGTAACTGACAGATGGACAACACAACATAATAACTTTGGCATACAAAAAAGCATTCCCTACTTTCTAAGCATTATGTAAAAATGCTCTCAACACAAATTAGCCAAAATGGACTCTCATATATCAGTGCTCAACATAACACAAATTAGCCAAATGGGATCTCACACAGAAGTGCTCAACACAGTACAAATTAGCCAAATGGACTCTCATGCTGCTGTGCTCAACACAGATCAGTCAAATGGACCCTTACAAAACAATGCTTAACACAATGCAAATTAGCCAAATTGACTCTCACACAGCAGTACATAACACAACACAAATTAGCCACATGACTCTCACACAACAGTGCACAACACAAATTAGCCACATGACTCTCACACAGCGGTGCACAACACAATACAAATCTGCCAAATGGACTCTCACACAGCAGTGCACAACACAACACAAATTAGCCACATGACTCATACACAGCAGTGCACAACACAAATTAGCCACATGACTCACACAGCAGTGCCCAACACACTAGTTATTCTGACTTACATAATCTGTGTAATGGTGGCTGTTTATCTGTGACTGGCTTACCTTTTAATCACCTCTATAGCAATCAGCTGAATAAACTGCCCTGATATGATAGTTTTCCATGGGCATGAAGCATGACTGTCAACTTTTCATACAAGTTACAGGCATATACTGTGTAGTCAAAAAAGATCTCTTTTTTGCAACAAGATTTGTAAGAAAAATTGCTTTTTTGTTGTCAAAATGGGGTAATTTTATACATGTGGCACATTGTGGTCTTTGTGTGTAATGGCAGAGTGGAACAATATCAGAAGAATAATACATAATGAGAAAGATCAGTATCCTACCTGGTTTATCTAGAACCTCTTTCAACTTCTCATGTACTTTTCTGCCAATGTTTTCCCTGTCACCTACAAAAAAAAACAATCTTAAAATTTATCCCTTACACAAATGTGGAAACCATGACTGAATAAAATATGTCATATGTTCTACAGAAACTGCATTTCATTGCTTTATACAACAGGCATGACAAGCACTGCTGATCAGTCTACACATTGGACCCTGAATTAGCTTCAAACAATTTTTATGTTCTACAAGGAACTTAAAATAAATTCAGTGTTGTCATCCAAAATCAACTATTTCCTACTTGTACTTGTAACTGTAACCTTGAAAAATTCTGATCTGATATAGATGTGCTGTGAAGATATATTAAAGGAATGTGAAACAAACGATTCAAGTACCAATGATCATTCTGAAAAGTTGTTCAGATTTCTTATGTATGGCATTTTTTTCATTAAAATTTTTTCACCAAGAAACACTTGGTCTGTGAATCATGTCTCTGAATAACACCCAGAAAGTATGTAAATCATGTCTCGGAAATAACACCCAGAAAGTATGTAAATCATGTCTCGGAAATAACAGTCAGTCTGGGAATCATGTCTCTGAATAACACCCAGAAAGTATGTAAATCATGTCTTGGAAATAACAGTCAGTCTGGGAATCATGTCTCTGAATAACACCCAGAAAGTATGTAAATCATGTCTCGGAAATAACTCTAAGTCTGTGAATCATGTCTCTGAAATAACTCTAAGTCTGTGAATCATGTCTCTGAAAACAGTCTGTGAATCATATTTCTGATTAACACTCAGTCTGTGCTTCATATTTCTGAATAAACTGCTTTCAAAATTATGTTCAAAGAATGAACAAAACTAATGTGTGTGTGTGTGTGTGTGTGTGTGTGTGTGTGTGCTGGAACATGATATATTAATTTTTAAAGTAATTTAGTGTGTTCTATATATACTGTGATAAATCTATTTTCAGTCAAAAGTTTTGGGACACCTTTTCAGTCATAATTAGCTGGTAAAATTATTAACAAATGGTACCAGCTGTAGGATTTCAAATTAAAATCATGTGAAACTTGCATGTCCAAAAATGCACTATAACTTAAATTTTATTAAAAATAGTAAAATAAAAAAAAATCAGTAGGTGTTGTTTTGTTTTGAGATTTGTTTTTAACTGCAGACTTTTGATGGACAAAATTTGGTAAATCCAGGGGCACTATTGGAAACTTTAGATGTTTGCAGTGTATACAAAATAATGTAAATTCAGATATTTTTGTGTTTTCGTGCCATTATTCCCATCAATACAGACTATGGTATGTACTGAGTTTATATGTCACATTGCTGTATCCATTACACAATGCTAGTATCTACATTTATTTCAATTTTAAATAATTTGAAAATATTACATTAAAATATCACTCACCAGAGAGTGAAGTGTCCAATATTTTTTACCCCATTGGGTGTTTACTTGTAATTACATAGCTTCCATTTTTGTACAAGTCCGTACAACCTGTATTTGTGTTACATTGAGCATTTTGCTGTATGCTGTTTGTGCATGATGTTAATTCTGATTTGATATATATTCCTTGTCATCCATGTTATCTTTGTTAAGTTTTAAAATTATCATATTGGTTACAAATCTGCATTATTTTTATATGGATATTAAGCTATATAAATATTAAAGTACAATATTTAAAATAAGATAGAATGGTCTAGAATAATTTTGAATAAGTTAGAATGGTCTAGAGCAATTTGAATAAGATAGAATGGTCTAGAATTATTTAAATAAGATAGAATGGTCTAGATCAATTTTGAAAAAGATAGAATGATCTAGACCAATTTGAATAAGATAGAATGGTCCAGAATAATTTTGAATAAGATAGAATGGTCTAGAATTATTTAAATAAGATAGAATGATCTAGAATAATTTGAATAACACACACACACACACACACACACACACACACACACACACACACACACACACACACACACACACACAGATATAGTAAATAAGGTATGCATGTAATGTACTTAACATTCTGAAATCTCTGTCCGTCTCCAAAATAACATGTAACCCATTGAATACATTTCTCATGAAACAGGTGTTAGAAATTATATCTGTGTAGGAAGTACCTGTTACAAGCTTTACCAGAAGATAGAACATGTGTGTCTGAGGAATACTGGAATGAGGGAGGAGACAAATTAGCAGATAACCACACTGAGGAGTGCAGAAATGAAGGTGTAGACAAATTAGCACACAACAGTACTAAGGAATGCAGCAATGAAAGAACAGACAAATTAGCAGATAACTGCAATAAGGAAAGCAAAAATAAAGAAGACAGCATAGCAGTTCACTGAGAGCAAAATAATGACTGAGATATTTCTCATTTATTTTCTTGATTTAAAGTCTTTAATAAAACAAAATGTTTAACATTTATGTTGAAAATGAATTATATTTTTGCCCTTTTTAATATAGATTTAGAAGAAAAAAAATGAATGCAAGGAATCTGCGGTATTTTGTGGCAGTGGGAATAACCTGTATGAACATATATAATTTCTCTCTATGGGAATAACCTGTATGAACATATATAATTTCTCTCTATGGGAATAACCTGTATAAACATATATAATTTCTCTCTAAATTACCTTCTCAGGTTAAGATCTCAGATTTTACCAAAAATTACTTTCACTTTAACTAAATGTCAGGTTACCAGATTGTACAAACAAAATTACTTTCACTGTAACTAAAGGTCAGGAGTTTACCAGATTGTACTAAAAATTACTTTGAATTTACTGTAACTGCAGATTAAGTTCTTAGATTTCACCAAAAATTACTTTCACTGTAACAACAGGTTAAGTTCACAGGTTTTAACAAACTTTTCTCTTTCCCTGTAGCTACAGGTTAAGTTCCAAACTTTTATCACAAATTACAAAGGTTCAGAATGAAAATCACTTGAAATTTAAATATGTCGACTGAAATGAAAGTAGACTCACCTTCAGATAGCCTGTCCAAGTGAGTGCCAACCACAATGACAGGACACCCAGGGGCTCTGGAATGGATGCTGGACAGCCAGGATTTAAGTTGGTCAATATCTGACATGCCAATTCTTAGGCTAAACACCACCTGAAACGTTGATAAAACTCAAAATACAGGTCCTGAGTATTGGGACTGAGTTTGTCTCAGCCATAAAGTGAAGGATCTGACAGTATTCCAGCACACAGCCCAATATGGGCCTAATTTTTGTCCCAATGAATGCACAGATTACACAGGTTTGAATATTAATAAGTCAATCTCCATATTTCAGTTCATTAAATTTTATTAAAAATCTTCGATTGTAGCATATTACCAAATTAAAATTTTAGTTAAATACTGAAGTGAAAAAATGTACATTTTGAATGGTAATGGTTTTGTACAATCTAAGCATATCTGATGTGTGTTTCCATACTACACTATGTGAACAAAAACAAAATGAAATTTAACTGCTTTTGTCCAACACAGTGGAAGTATTAAGATGAAAATAATACGATCTGATGCTCAGTAAAAATGGATGATCAATAAGTGGAGTAGTAAAAATCTGCAAATGTAAATAGATCCCTATATTTCTCACATCCCACCCATACCCCCTTGACGGAGATAAGACTATAGTCATAACAGTGCATAACTCTTCCAAAACGAGTATGAGTATGCTGATGATTTCACAGTAATTCATTGGAAATTGTGACTAGATGCATCCAGCTGTAAGTCAAAATAGGCAATAACCCACGACCTCCTGCATCCGAGGCGGACGCTCTAACCACTAGGCCACCAAAGCAGTCCAGTATAGGCAATAATTCTTTAAGCAAGAGTCTCTAGAAGGGACTGACACTCTACTGGCCAAAAAGAATTTCCAAGAATTCAAAATAAGAAAACTTTCTTTTAAGTGCTGAGAGTTGAACCATCTCTGATATTCCTTAGCAAAAACAAAATTTTCAATTTGCTGCTCACATTATTTTCATTAATACATCAGAAGTCCTTTGTTGGAAACCCCATGTTGAAATGACTTTCTGTTCAGAGGCGCTACAAAAAATAAGATTTCTATGATGGCTACCAAGGTGGCCATATTTTATATCAGACTAGTACCATTTCCATTTAGGACCAACCAGATATCATAAGAAGTCTTGATGAAAGCAAAATATCAATATGACCAGCCATCTAGGTGGAATGATGACAATATTTTCAAGATGGCCATTGTGGTGACCATATTGAAAATCAAAGAGGTGCCATTTTTCATTTAAGACCAACAAGATATGATAAGAAGCCTTCTGGTGAAAGCCCCAAGAGGATAAGACTATTCATTTAGAAGTGGTGATAACAAGATTTTCAAGATATGGATGTCTGAGTAGAACGATTTTCATTTAGGACCAACTGGATATCATCAGAACTCATTCAGTAAATTCTGAATATTGACAAGACCCTCTATTCTGGAGAAACAACGACATGATTTTCAATAAGTCCACTGGGATAGCCATATTGGATGTGCAACCATCACCATTTTCTGTTGAAAACCCAACGCCAACATTACAATTTACTTTGGAGGAATAGCAATAACAAGATTTTCAAGATGGCCACTGTGGCAGCATATTGGTACATCTGACTGGACATCACATCAGCACCACTTTTATCTAGGACCAACTAGACTTGATAAGAAGTCTTTCAGTGAAAACCCGATGTTCATATAACCATCTATTAGGGACGAGAAGCGATAACAAGATTTTCAAGAGGGTCATTGTGACAGCATTACTGGATGTCCAAATGGCACCATTTTCATTGATGATTGTGTATGTAAGGTTTCATGACAATCTCCTAGTAGTTCAAGATGAGTAGCAATAACAATCTTTTGCTAACTGACGGATGGATGTCATACAACAGACAACAGACAATCTCATTATCTTTTCTGTTCCATGACCAGTAGATCTAAAATTGAGGGAGTACAAAGATTTGTCAATAAGCGCATCCTTAGATTATGACCAAAATGCATCTATCAACAAAAACTAAACTGCAAGACAAAAAGGGCAATAACTCTTACAAAATTCACTGGCGCATAATGATTTATTGACATGCACATTTCCAGATCATGACCATAACATAGTTTCACAATGATTAATAAAATACACAAGATTCTGTCATACACTGCTTTCAG
Source organism: Megalonaias nervosa (assembly GCA_016617855.1). Lineage (NCBI taxonomy): Eukaryota > Metazoa > Mollusca > Bivalvia > Unionida > Unionidae > Megalonaias > Megalonaias nervosa. Next base: position 100,457 of record JAECUM010012872.1, read on the forward strand.
CTGCAAGTCATAAAGGGCAATAACTCTTATAAAAATGGTGCAAGTTGTAAGGAATAATTGTAATCGTGTAATAATAGGAACTTCTACATGGGTGGGCTGGATAGAATCGTATCTTCTTATCCAGTTCAAAAATGGAGAAAATAATTTTTCTCACCCACTGAAAACTATATTTGTCTGTATCAGTTATATACTTAGAAAAAAGAAAATTTGCGTTGCACACCACTTCATTTCAAGAGGTAGTATAATGGACATCTGTGGTGTAATCAGAACATCTGTGGTGTAATCAGAACATCTGTGGTGTAATCAGCATAATTTCAAATGACTGAGCTGAATATTTTAAAATTCCTTATTTAAAATCCAACAATGTTGTATCGGATACTGGGTCAAGAGAAAAAACTTAAATGTCCAAATTCTGTCCATGAATGACTGGCAACAAAAGGTTATGTAGTAATCGCTCAAGTTTGTGCTGCACCTTAATTTTGCTGCAGATTAATAAGTATTTAATACTTTTAAAAAACTTCAGGATTTATTATTGGCATAATTTTTGCACTTTTCTTTGGTTCTCAACAAAGGTTTTTTTTCTAAACAAACTTTTAATGAATTTGCTTTTTGAGCAACCAACAAAAAACAAAAAAAACAAAATTTGGATTTATCTCTGTTGTAACTTTATAAGCAAGCAGTGAAACTTCTGGATTTACAAATCTGCAGAACTGATGTACACTGTTGTTGTTATTGTTGTCCAACAGTAAACTTGAGTAAACCAATGAGACATTTGAAATCACTAGTATGTTAACTTTCCCTATTGATAGTGTTCACTTAAATTCAAAAAGTCCATACAAATTTCAGACTCTTCATGGATAACTGCCATGGAACCAAGAAATGACAGATGCAGAACTAAAACTTGCTGATCTTTGGTAGACACAATAACTGACAGCAATTTACATATAAACTTTTTCATCCCTTAGATAAAAAAGAGTTCTCTACTCCAATAAAAGTCTGTCCAGTGGGTGAGAAAATGGTATCTAAGTTCTGCCAATCAGACTGTATAGCACTGACAGAGAGGCAAATGCATGTATTACATAAGGACTTTCCTACCTCAATGGAGACCATAACCGCTAACTCTCTCTCGATGCATCATTATCTTAAATACAGTCCCTCAGATATTTCCTACCTGCTCCTAAAATGCATCAGAAGATAATGACAAATTTAAATTCTATCCATCTTGAAGTAAGTAGATCCAAAGTAACCCAAACTACAACAACAGGTCAATTACATTACAGACATAAATTTCATCACAAGAAAAAACTTGCGACATGACAATAATTGTATAAAATAGAAATGAAAGTAAATACGATGTTGACAATAATAGGCTAAAAATTAATGACGCTCAGTTGTTAATTTGTTTTCTTCTTAACATAAATTCTGACTTACTAGATACACAGCTCTATTGGACAGGTAACATTGATGAGTGCTGTAAAATTCCTCCTGTCCAGCAAAGTCCCAAGTATTCAGTGTGTAAACCACCTTCCCCCATTTGACTTCTACCTGTCTTTCATACCTGTGTTAATCAGAATTGAAAGACAATAAGATCAGTGGCTAAGTGTAAGACTGCTCTCAATTTATTATATTTCATTGGGTATCAAGGTTTGTGGATTTCACGGGTTCTGCAAACTAGGAATTAAAACACCGAATGACCAATGATCCTGCTGTGAGAAGTATAGGATGATTCCACAATCTGTGAATTTTTCACAAAACCACAGAAACTGTAACCACAAAAACATGAATTCACTGTATCCTATGTTTTGAGAAACTGTATACACAGTTTTGTCTCTCAAAAAATGCACATCTTAACATTTAGCCATTGTTGTGTAAATTTTCATACAGAAAACTGTATCTTAATTATGTGCTGAGAATTTTCTATGGCTCAATTCCATTTAAGAAGAAAGACATTTAACTTAGAAGCACTATAAACTATGCACAACCTAGCAAGCTCTACCAAACTTTATACGGTTGTAAAGAAACGTCCTCAGAAGTTTCGGTTCGAAGTTATCATGCTGAGCAAACATGGAACCAAGTAAATATTAAGTAAGTAAGAATGGTTAAAGGTACCAATTTTTAAAAAATATTTTGGGACTAATTGAATACTGATATGCAGATTAAGCAATTGATGTATGGAATATCTGAAGATCAAAGGAAATGATATCCTAAATATCTGCACGATAAGAGAATTAACTCTATCATAAGACCATTTACTGTTTTACAAGAGTTATGCATGATTAATACATGTCTGAAGAGTAATTACCAGACATTCATTTAAAGGAGAGGATTTCTGATACAATAAAAATTCATGAACTCATTTATCAAACTCTACCTCTGAACAAGAGACGCAAGTGGGCCTGAGATTGCTCACCTATCTGAAATCTGCATAACAGCCAAATCATAGTGCAGTTGGCCAAGGAATCTGGGTCAGAAGTATGCTTTCTGTAAAAGTTTCTTCTGATGCTGTTGATGAAACATGTTAAGAAAACAAGAGTTTCAAGTTTTTTCAAAAACATTGTTTTCTTTTTCTATCCATATTTAATGGTGTTTTCTTTTTCTATCCATATTTAATGGTTCCTCTGCATTATTTGTCCATTATTGAAAGATCTTTAAGCCAGAATGTTTTCTGCCAAAGTTGGTAAAATTCTTTTGTTCAGATTTTCAGATGAAGTTGCTGAAATGTTTTCTAGTTTTGGTAATGTGATCATATTTTGGTGGCAGATCTGCATTATTTGTATCACTTTGAAATGCTTCCTGTCAAACTTAGTAACATTCTGCTGGGTTGTTTTTGACAACTTGTTCAAAGGTTTTTCTGTGCAGTTTTATTGTTTTAAATGCTGGCCATATTTGATGGTGGATCAGCATCACTTGCACAAATTTGAAACCTTTTATGCCAAGATTCTGTCTGTAATCTTAGATAAATTCTGTTGAGCTCATTTGAGAAAATGTTATTACAAGGTTTTACCATTTTATGCAATGGCAGCCAGATTTAATGGCAGATCAAAGATTTTTGGCATAAAATGCATGCCAGAGTTGTTTCTGTCAATTATCTGTCAGGCCTGGAGGGATTTATTCATAAAATATAACAAAACAGAATTATTTTACTCTCAGATTTTCCATGCAATAGGTCATCCGAACATTTAACCTTGTAGTCTATACAATTCCAGGGAGGAAACTTTTAAAGTTTCGAATTGCATTTGTTGCACTACAAAAGACCCACATGTGCTTCACATGGAATAACAAATGTACGAATGCTTAACCAGTCTCTCTGGAGTGTAGACCCTTTTCTTGCAATCTTGTGAACTTGACAGGTTCTTCTTTTGGGTCTTTTACTTGTGGTTGCCATATACCCTGTTATGGTTGAATCTGGACAACCACTATCTTCCATTCTGAGTTGGGAAAGGAACACCTGGGCAACTAAAATAAGGCTATGACTGATCCTAAAGGGGCATCGGCAAAGAAGAGTGTTAAGAGGAAGGAGGTATTAGGCCACACTGAAGAGTTCAAGGAGCTCTAAAAATCCCTCAAAGTCATACACATCTTCTCAAAGAGTCCTTGATAGATATACAAGTCTTCTTGAGAAGTCCCTCATAGATATACAAGTCTTCTTTAAGAATCCCTCATAGATATACATGTTTTCTTGTAGAGTCCTCATAGATATACAAATCTTCTTTAAGAGTCCCTCATATATATATATACAAGTCTTCTTTAAGAGTCCCTCATAGATATACATGTCTTCTTTAAGAGTCCCTCATAGACATACAAATCTTCTTTAAGAGTCCCTCACAGATATGCATGTCTTTTTGGAGAGTCCCTCATAGATATACAAATCTTCTTTAAGAGTCCCTCACAGATATGCATGTCTTCTTGGAGAGTCCCTCATAGACATACAAGTCTTCTTTAAGAGTCCCTCATAGATATACAGTGTGACCCCGCTATAACACAGTAGTTGGGAGCCATAGAACCCGACCGTGTTATAGACCGAACCGTGTTATAAGCAACCAGGTCATTTAGCTGAAAAAAATGATGCATGTACCCAAAAAATGTGCGAGGGGGATGGGGTGTAGGTAATAAATGCGGGCGCAAAAATATGTGCTTCAATGGCACAGTTATCATCTTAAATTGATGCATATTAAATGAGAAATATACATGTAGTGAAAACAGAGAAGGCATATATAATATTCTACTTTATTCAGAGAACCACGCAATGGTACGTATACGTGTATACTATTTATACATACATGTCTAATGTATTGCAATTAATAAAGTATCAACACAGTGTACTCACCCGCGAATCACGTCACATACATTGAATCCACAATACAAGTAATTCCGTCGAAGATATGCACACAGATTTAAAATATTCAATAGTTTTGTCACAGGTTATATAGGTCTGAATTCAGTAGAAAAAAATAGCACAATCATGTAACGAATGATGAAGTCCATTTACTTTTCAGTACATCCCAAGTCGGTAAAAGTTTGCGTTTTCAGCGCCCTCAGTAGAGTTCGTAAGCATAAACTTTTTCCTCTAAAGAGGAAACTTTCACGGCAAAGTAAAAGTGTTCCAGTCATGTTGGAAGATGAAACAATTCATCAGATTCCATTTCTTTTATTTAAGTTCGGTAATGACTTCCTCTGAAGAAAGGTTCTTTGTTTTTATTGAAGATTGTAGTTGGCTTTCTTTGATGAAGGGTGCATGCGTTATTGAAGTCACCGCTAAAGGACAGCTTTGGAGAACCAAACAAATGTCCGTTTCTTATTGTGGCAGCAACATCAAAAAATTGTATTACATGATTGAGACTGATTTTTTTTCCCATTTGCTTAGTACATTTTCATAACAATCGGTGCTTCAAAGGTAATGTTTTCTTTGAAATTTCAGCTACTACTTTATCTGGGTAAATTTTTTTTAAAAATGAATTGGCCGTCGTATGGTCAATTGTAGTTACTGTTTCTCTCTGCCTATTGAATAGACAAATGTGAGCTTGTTGTTTATTTTTCTTTTTGGTTTTTACATTTGTGGTAGTGGAATGAATGCTGCCTTCCACGCATGCATCAGAAATTTAAAGAAAGAGTCAATTGACGATAAAGACCGAGGTGTTCTGGTCTGATGACAGGGATTACTACAGAAAATGTGAATGTTCTGAAGGATTTAATTCTGAGTGAAAAGAAGAGGAATTTTTCTTACCATCCACATACAAATGTCAGTCTACATAAATATATTAATTACTAGCGAGCAGCCGAAAATCCGATGAAAGATAGATTATGAGATAATGCCTCGTCCAGTTGATCTCCGCTACCAGAAATGTAAATTTGAAAAAAAGCTGTTATCTCAAAACATACAGTACTCATGCTAGATGTCAACATAAGCGGATTTATGATACAACAATGCATTGTTAAGATGTTTTGTCAATATGGACAAAGAATTTGTTTATGTAACAATATATAAATTTCAGTGCATTTTATATCAACTTTGCGGCTTCCTTTCATGGGACCTCTGAATTTCTCCACTCCAAACCAGTGGTTGTATATACAAGTTTAAACAGCCAACAATGCCGCCAATAAAAAAATCACCAGATGGCATATTTTGCCATCAATAAGGAAAACAAAAATCGCAATTTGCAATACTGGCTAAGCCCTGCGCGATTGCTGAATAAACTTTTTACACGTTATTTTTTGTACTTTTAAGAAGAAAATTATTTTTTCGTGTATGAGAAAAATGCATATAAAATTTCGGGAGCCACGCCACGATCGTCTTGTATTATTCATACGCAATCTCTTCCCTAAAATGATAAACTTTTTATGGGGTTTTTTTTCGTACTTTTAAGAAAGAAATTTTTTTTCTTGTACGAGAAAAATACATGTATATGAAATTTCGGGAGCCACACCACAACCGTGTTATATCCGAATTCATGTTATAACGGAGCGTGCTATAGCGGGGTCACACTGTAAATGTCTTCTTGAAGAGTCCCTTACAGACATACAAGTGTTCTTTAAGAGTCCATCATAGATATACATGTCTTCTTGGAGAGTGACTTGCACATGGAGGGAAAAGATGGACCAAGATGCAACAACTCCATGACAAGATGAAAAAAATGATAAGTGAGACCTCTTCATGTTCATAAGAAAGCCCGACTGAGAGATTAATGAGTATTCATGTATACCATGTTCAACTCTTCTGCATGTGATTTATTCTGAATGATGAAATAATATTATTTTCTGACAGGAATTTCTAATGGCATACAGCATTCAATGTGCAATTTGTCCCTTTAGTGATTCCTGACCTAAATTCATGGAAGGAATGCCTAATGGCCTACAGCATTCAATGAGTACATTTTCCCTTTGGCATTTCGTGACCTAAATTCATGGAACAAATGCCTTATAGCATACAGCATTCAATGAGTAAATTTTCCCATTGGTGATTCCTGACTTAAATTCATGGAAGAAATTCCCAAATTTTCACAGCAGGTAATGAAACAAGTCAGACTGGCCAGCAATTAAGCACTTCCTATGTTCTGTGCATGCATGTTCAATACTGTAAACTTCATTTTATTCTGGAGCCACTTGAAAATAGCAATATTCTTAGATGAAAGTCCTGTATGTAGCTACAGCATGTGCGTGAGTGTGTGTCAGTTGTTTCACATGTGCAAATATGTGTACTTGTTGCTCTTTCTCAGGTATTTTCTTCAACATTCTACATGAAATGCCTCTATGTGTCATAACAGGAAGTTGTATAAGACCATGTGTGATTTGATCAACCATTCAAATGTTAATAAAGTTCTAACATTACAGACTGAAACTTAAGAATGTCTTAAGAATTTTCTGTTGAGTATTTTAATTCTCTTTTCTTTTCTCCTGTACTTGCTCTGAAGCAACATGGTGGCCTGATGTAACCTCTTCATTTCAGATGTTCTTAGATGGTACACCATCTCATCTGGGCAAAGTGTCATACACTAAAATCCTACACCTAATTTCTGCAACCACAATTCTTAACTAGCGATGGATGGATACCTGGCCTGGCCACCAGCACCCAGCCGGTTTTTGGGGTTCCCCTCCCCCCTCCATCCTGGCAGTAATAAAATCTAACAAAAGCAAACAAGACAACATTTTATGGTTAGAAAAAGGGGGGGGGGAGAGAAGGGGATGGGGAAACTGGACAAAATGTGAATGAAGAAACCCAACTCAGCAAAATATATATGGTCCAGTGGTTCCCTGCTGGGTACCCAGCACAAAATTTCCCTACCATCCATCCATATTTTTGAACCATTGTAACATCAGCTTTTTGATAACCCTCCTCTCCAAGTCTGTATTAACTAGGAGAATCTATAACCCAGTCTAGAGTAAACCGGTTTTGGTCACAGGCTTGACCAGGATAATCTAAAACCCAGTCTAGAGTAAGCTGGTCTGGGTCACAGGCTTGACTAGGATAATCTATAACCCAGTCTAGAGTAAACCAGTTTGGGTCACAGGCTTGACTAGGATAATCTAAAACCCAGTCTAGAGTAAGCTGGTCTGGGTCACAGGCTTGACCAGGATAATCTAAAACCCAGTCTAGAGTAAACTGGTTTGGGTCACAGGCTTGACTAGGATAATCTAAAACCCAGTCTAGTGTAAGCTAGTCTGGGTCACAGGCTTGATTTATGATCTGTAGAATAACAATCAAGGAATGTTTATAATCTTTATTTGACACAACAGCATGGACACAACAGTACCCAATTTGATTAAGGTTTATTAAAGTTTCTGTGTGTCAGTGTTGCCCATTGTGTAAAGCTTTCTTTCAAACAGAATTTAAGCATTCTGATCCCTTACTTCCAGTCTCTGACCACAACTCCTACTGTGGGTCTATCCTCACGTTTGGACTGCCTGCCTTTCATCAGTGTGTGTAACAAGGTTGTTTTCCCTCGACCCCCATAGCCAACTACCATAAGTTTCATACGATAATAGCTCTTGGCCTGCAATGATAAATAAAAAAATAAAAACTTTTTTGTACAAGATCTGTAAATCATAATATAGGGGTCCCAGTCTTATAGGCCCCCACCCCCCAATGACCACCGCCTCTGCATGGCCAGTTTTCTTGGCACCAACAAGTTTGTGTACAAAAGTACCCCTCGTGGGCAGCAACCCCTTTCATGCAGCATGTGGCCAGCATATTAGTCCAAAAATTCAAATTTACCCTTCACAAGCAGCCACATTTGATCTAATATGTGTCCTAAACCGATATTTAATTCACATGGTACGGTAAGTAACCTGATTATCTCTACCGACTCTGTTTCCTCATGTCAGGTTCTCATTACTGAGAGAAGGGTTGGATAAAGTACATTATAACATGTACCACTACAGTTAATATTATATCATTATCTACAAATGTTGACCTTTACAGGAAATGAGCCCAGCAATGCTGTAATTATGTTTTAGGCTTCAAACAGCTGCTAAGTTCTTCTCCTTGATGATTACAACCTGAGGTAATTGTCAAGATCATAACATGGTCAACACAGGCTAAATATAGCATTTTTGGATTCACATGCAAAGAGAAACAAACCTTGAACAAAGCAGTATACCAATGTAGGACCAAAAAGTCATGTGATAGTACATGTATCACTTCCTTGAAAAACAAGTCATTTCATCTACTCTAAAAGTTTTGTTTGCATGGTTAAGTTGCAGCAAAACTGGCAGCATAAGAATAAATCACAGAACTTTAACATGTCATCATATATATGTAAAATTCTTACTTTTGAAGAAAAATTAACAGTTATTTAACTCATGATGATTGAGTTCAAGTGCTTTTGCTAAATAAAAATGGTAAACAGAAAAGCGGAATATTTTGCAACAGTGGGAAAATGGAGAGTAAATGGAAAGAGAATGATTCTAAATGCCAAACAACGTTTGTACCAAGATTAAACAACGTTTTTGAATGGTTTTGCAATGTGCATGCCAACAATACCCCACTCCCATTTCACACATATAAGAATAAAGAACTATTACTGTATGTTCAATGTAAATAAGTCTATTCTTAAGACAAGAAGCATCTCTTATCAAATAATATTATATTTAAATTTAATGTAGCTTCTTACTATAGATAAACTTCTAAAAAATATAGTCGCCCCTCTAGAAATGCCACCGGGCCTCTTATGATGCCACCTATCTGGTGCAGTAGGGGTGGCCATATAAGAGAGGGAAAACTGTATATAAAAAATAATAGATTATGGCAGATTAAAATTTATTTTATGTTAAATGTGTTTTCCCATAATAATAAAGTCTATATTATTATTATTATTATTATTATTATTATTATTAATTCATTATATTAATTTTTCAAGGGGCAATCACTCACCAAGTTTCATCATTTTGGGTTGGATTGTATACATATTACATGCCAAAAACTATTGTGGTCATGAGCTAAACACAAAAGTTTTCCAAATAAAGGTAATGATGATCTTCTTTTCCTGCAAGGGTATGGATGTAACAGACATAATATTAATAATAATAATAATAATAATAATAATAATAACACTTTACCTACAGAGGGTGACTCATTTAGTCAAGGACTTATTCTACCTTGAGGTCCACATAAGGAGAAAGTATAACAATGTACATCATACCAAAGATAACAGTAATTACTTTTTAGTTCAAATTGATTTTAGTATTATAAATACTAAATTCAATTGTAATCTATTAGTTACATGTATATGTACATACTCATGATATCTGTTGTTAAATACCATAATAGTTTCTGCAGATTTTACAAGCATTAGAAGGTCGTTCACAGAACCGTACCAAAGCTTTGGAAGATTTTAAAAATTGCTCTATTCTTAGTTTTGTTAGATAAAGGTTTCAGTTGTGAAGTTGATCTCAGCTGGTAATGTGTTAAATAAGGCCTGAATAAATTAAATAAGGCCTGAATAAATTAAATAAAATTAAATAAGGCCTGAATAAATTAAATAAGGCCTGAAGGTACTCTTGTGCAGTTCCATGTAGACATTTATATACATGAACTGCCTAGTGAAAATTAAACCTTTCATATACTGTAAGCCACTTTACTTTATTAACTTGGCTTTCATGAATAATGAAATGGATGCATCTAAACTAATGTATGATGCCCTTTGCTTAAGTTTATAAATCCTGCCAAGCTGAGATTTGGCAGTTTCCTGATACAGTTGAACTGTAATCCATTGCTGCAAGAATGTATGAATTGTGATACAGAAAGCGAGTTTCTGAAGGTAAATATTTCTTGATTCTACTGAGCTGGGCAATTTTGGATGATAGTACTCAACAAATTTCATCAGTTATGGTCATCATTATCATCTACAGATACATCTACAAGCATTTCATCTTTGAAACAGTCTAAATGATAATAATCAATTGCAAGAAATAATTCTGGGTTCCCTAATTTATGTAGCTGTTGTGATGTCCTGTTACATGAACAGTGCCCATGAAATGAACCTCAAGTATACTCTTTAACCTAATTTAGTGGAACATAAAATATGTGTCATAGTGACCCACTAATAAAATAAAGGAGTAGATAATCAAGATGCATCCTCACACCAAAGCTCAAGATTGTAGTAGGGACACTATGTCCACACAGCAAGCAAATATCATATGAGATTTCTTAAGCACTGTCATAAGCAAAATGCAAAACAAATTTCTAAGCATAAAGTAGGTCACAGTGACCATTTTTGTATCAGCTTGTTACTCAAAGACGTATACAATCATCTAGTTTCATGATTCAAGTAGGAACACTAAAACACAAAGTTACACAAAGCTCATGATTCTAGTGAGGATACTATGTACACACAGCATGCAAACATTCTATCTAGACATGAGCAAAATGCAAATATTTAACCAAAGCCAGTACAACATAAACAGTTCTTCATTTTTGTATGGGTGTGTTACTAAAAAGATGTATACCATCATCTTGTTTCAGGATTCCTGTAGGAACACTATAGCACAGTTACCCAATGTCAGTGAAGCATGAAATATGGTCACTGATTTACTTTTAACATGAAGATGTAAATACAAAACAAGATGCATTCTCTCAAGATTCATTATTCCAGGTATACAGTATTGATAATAATAATAATAATAATAATAATAATAATAAAGAGTTTATTCTCAGATGATGGCTCAATTAGTTACAAATAAGAACTATTTACCTTGAGGCCCTCTATTATGAACATATAAAATATAAGCTAATAATATGTACAAACACACACACACACCAGCAAATACACAGTATATAAGTAACTATTCACTTAAAAGGTACATTGCTGAAGTAATGAAAATAAAATGCAGAAGGTGGGTGGTGTAACATATTATGAGAACAAGCAGCATATCAGTTTGCAATCTGGCTCTCTTCTGCCCTGTGGTTATCAACAAGGCTTTTGTTTTGTCTGTATCAAGGATCATACCATTTTCATTGCACAATATTTGAAGTCTGATGGGAGCAATCTGAAGTTTTTTTTCAACTTCAGCTTTGTTACTTTAAGCATCAAAAAAAGTAGTATGATCAGCATATAAAGTTGATGGGACTGCATCTCCTACTTTTAGGGATAGGTCATTTATAAACAGAACAAATAACAAGGGTCCCAAGATAAAACTTTGTGGCACTCCACAACTTATTATTTTATTTTCAGATAGGTGTCCATTTAATGTTACCTGTTGAGACCTATTGCTCTAGAAGGTAGTGAACCACTTAAGAGTACCTACACTACATTGATAGATTTTTAACTTTTCAAAAAGAATTTCATGATCTATTGTGTCAAAAGCCTTTCGAAAATCAATCATTACTAACTTTTCTTCATCTAAAGGATTTCAGCCACTTGTCATTCATAGAGAAAAGTGCAGTTTCACAAGAATGATCTTTCTGAAAGCCAGATTGATTTTCATGAAGAAGATCATGATCGCTGAGACACTTCACAAAAGAACTGTGGACATGCTTTTTGAGTAATCTGGAAATGGACGGAAGAATTGATATTAGTCTGTAGTTGTTTACTTCCTTTTTGGATCCAGCTTTGGCAGTTTTCCAAGATTTGGGAAATTGGATCGTTCTCAGACAACACTGAAAGGTAATAATATCAGCAATAGCAGATGCAGATGCCTTAAGAAGTCTTGGACCTGCCATGTTAAATCCTGTAGATTTAGAAACATCCATGTTTTTGGGGGTAATTAAAAACAAACTTGGAACTCATTTCCTGGATTTCAAATTTGGTCTCATTTGGAAGTTTTGTGGAACAAAAACCTTTTTAGTTCTGGATAATCAGAGTCTAACTTATGTTCTGTAATTTTGGAGGCAATGTTTCCAAAGAATTGAAAATATTTGCAATGTCATATGGATCATAAACATGGTTACCATAATTAATTAGGGATGATATATCTGTCTTATTTGTGTGCTTTTCTCCTCCAAAGTCCTTAAAAATTTTCCAGATATTTTTGGGAGGTGCTTTTTCTGTCATCACGAAATTTTTGGTAGTGGTTTCTCTTTGCCGGTTTAATCATTTTTTTTTTAATTTCTGTTGTGACCCATACTTAGCTCAATGTCTTCAAAGGTGCATGTTTATTTACAACTTCTAAATATAGATCAGACCAAGTGCTTAAAATATCTTCAGTATCATCAAAAGCTTTTATAGTAATGCAGGGTATTTGCTCTAAATCTTTTATTGAAAGTTTTAAAAAACATGTATGTGACAGATTTATGAATATTTGGTACACTGTTGTTATATTCTCTTTGAGAAAAATTACAAAAGGATAGGTTCTATGAAACCCAATCTAAAATTATTGCCTAGAATTTCAGAAGAACTGCTGGCCAAGATTGAATGAGGCTGTGCATATATACATGCTTCCATCAGTGCATATGCCATTATTGATGCCGATGCTGGGGGTAGTACAACATCTTGCACATAAAAGTTAGCAGAACACCCTTATATGTTCAAGCAGGGATCTTAAATTTGCTATATTTCAAGGACATGACCCCTAGCAAATCAGGTAATATGACCATTTACTACCTTGGCATGTTGGACACTGGACATAAAGTGCCCACAATTATCCCATGCAGTTGTATTATTATTTTATTTTCACAATTGTCTGAACACTCTACTGCCACAAAGCACAAAACAAGAGGAATGAAAGCTGTTCTCCTGTTCTTATCAAAGGCTTACCACTGACTGACTGCCATAGCTGGGTTCCGACTACAGACATTACACGAGTCTCTCTCACCTTGTGTTTTTGTGTGTCAGTGTGTTATCACATTGAGACTTTTAGGAAATATGTAAAGCTACAATAAGAAAAAGATACTAGCAAAAACAACTAGTTTTTATTATCGTCCTCCAACACTAGCAAACAGCAACAAGTTTTTATTACCATCATCCAGCATTCTTTTGAGGACTGGATCAAATAAAATTTTACCATTGGACTTGACCAGAAATGGCCATTCATTAAGTGTCATGAATAAATGAGATAGCAATCCTGCTTGTTGTCAATTAAGAACAAAATTTTCAGAAAAGTTGAATGGTATAAATTATGTCGTTGGGTGAAATTCTACAGTATAGTTTTCTGAAAGAAAAAAAATCAATTTTTATAAGTAATTAAGAGAGAAAATGTGAAGGAGAACACTGAAACAAAAGCAGCAGAAATTCCCAAACCAAATATGACAAATTTTCTGGTACATTTAATAATTAGGAACATAAAAGTATTCTTTTTGGTTATTACTTGCTGTACCTCCTTTGTAAATTAAATTTCACAAATATCTAGATTACTTTTCAGGAAAAAATATCTGGCAAGAACGATTCAAATTTTTAAATTCCTGATTTTAAGTTACTAAAATGTTTACAATTTGCTTGGTGGAAATACACTGCATTACTGCTGTTATTATTGTTAATAAATGCTTACAAATAATAATGTAATAATGAAAAAATGTAATAATGTAACAATGGCTGTCTTTACTTCATTTACAAAAATGTATGCTAATGCTTCTGCGCCATTTGTGGAAAAATTTCAAAATGATTGGGACAACCATGGACAATTTTGACAATGTTTAAATATGTTGATTGTGAAAGGTATCCTTCTGTTTCCACAGAAAGATCATTGGTCTGTGTGGATTGTGAAATGCGTCATTTTATTTCCATAGAAAGACAATTGGTCTGTGTGGATTGTAGAAGGTGTCCTTTTGTTTCCATAGAAAGATCATTGGTCTGTGTGGATTGTGGAAGGTGCCCTTTTCTTTCCATAGAAAGATCATTGGTCTTTGGGTCTTTAAATACACAGTTTGCAGCAATTATAAAATCCACAATTAAAATCTATAGCTGAGGAAAAATAATAAATTCACAATGGTCAACAAAATTATGAAATTATATTAATTAAAAATCATATTCCCCCCAAAAAAACTTTTGAAAACTGATTTTTTATATACTTCTGACTTTGCAAACTTTAAAAAAGGGAAATACTTTTGATTATATTAAAATTCATGAAACACTCGAAATAAAATGTAAAATTTGAATCAAAACCATGCTGCAGATGAACTATACATTTCTTGGTGTTACTTATCAACCATATTATTATTATTATTATTATTATTATTATGATTATTATTCATACATTTTTCAGCTTGTTGTGCAGATAAATGATGAGATCCTTCACTCTTCCCTTCTTCCCTAGCACTTGTCTCAGCTCTTGGTTGAGAGATAATCCTTCCATCGGAAGCTAATAAAGAAAGAAAACAAGAGCTAATCAAGAACACGCACACATTCTTGTAAAACCTACAAGATGAGGATGTATGATTTTTACCATCAAAACAACAGGGAAATCCTTATTTTAACAAATTTCAGACAATAAATATCTGTTTTACTATGCATTTGATATATACATGTCTTTTATAACTGATTTGTGGCTGATTTCCAAGAAACAATGTATCAGAATTTTTACCATCAGAACGGTGACACACAAATATACACAAGGTGTCAGGAATGATAGTCAAATAGGGGATATTCCTTAAGTATGTATTTTGATTTTAAATAAGTATCAATTTCACCAAAATACTGCAAAAATCTAATCTCATGCACATAGTTCCCTTCCATATTAAGAAAGTAATTTGAAATTTCATGTTGAATTTTTACATTATGTTGGATATATATATAAGGAAAAAAAGATGTCAGAAGAAACGGAATTGCGAGAATTGTGAATGTGAATGTGTTTCTTATTCTGAAATGAAATAATCAAAGATCTGAATGCCGATCTTCAGTTAAAATAATTTTATCATCAATAACACACTTTAGAATTTAAAATGTCTCACAAAATAACTTTGAACCATTTTGTACTAAGTTTTGCCACTTTAATTCAATTCCCTTCATTAATAACCAATGCATGATAAGATCTATTCGATATGAAACACACCAAATATTTTTAAAATGTCTAATTTCAGCAGGAAACCAGATTTTTTTATAAATCATATGTTAAAATGTCCCCATCTTGTAAGTATCATGTCATGGTTGTATGTATAAAAATATTCCCATTATACCTTGCCAAGTTGCATGTTTGAAAACGTCCTCATTTTGTATCTACCATTTCAAGTTTTTTTATGTAATACATCAAGGTTGTATGTATGATAAAGTCCCAATTTGCATGTTTTGCGTTACTTCAAGGCTGTGTATGAAAATGTCCTCATTTTGCATGTCCCACATCAAGTCATTGTGTATTTAAATGTCACTGTTTTGTACGTACAATTTCATGGTTGCGTTTATGAAAATGATTTCCTTTTGCATATATCACATGTATGTATATCAATGCCCTCATTTTTTCTGTTCCACTTCATTGTTGCGTGTATGAAAGTGTTCCCAATTTTGTATGTACCAGTTCAGGGTTTTGTGTATGAAAATGTCCCCCGTTTTGTATATAACACTTTAAAACTTTATGTACAGAAGAGTCCTGTATTGCATGTAACAAGTGAAGAAAATGTATAAAACTGTCTGCATTTTGTATATATGCATTACTTGTGTGAAACTATCCTCCTTTTTTATGTACAAGATTGTATGTTTGAAAATGTCTACTATTTGCAAATTCCACATTAAAACTGTTTAAAGGAAAATGTCCCCGTTTTGTATGTATTATGATATGGTCATGTGCATATTGATGTTATCATTTAGCATATAAAATGCCTTTTGCATGAAAGTGTTTCTATTCCATCTGCACCACATCCAATTTGTGCTCATGAAAATGTTCTCGCTTGGTATGAGCATCTTTAAATCTTAGTATAAAAATACCCAAAACTCTTAAAAAATGGAACCATGGCAGTTTAGTTGGTCAAACATCAGCCTCGTGGTTCAATGGTCTCAGATTTGATAATCGCATAGGTCACAATGCGTCGGCAGCCTCTGTGTCGTCAATATTTGTACTTTAAAAACCCCATAGGTTGCATAGATGAGAATGTCACTTTCTGTTCTCAGTGAATGTATTGCTTGTGTGTATGACAATATTCACAATCAGTATGAAATAAAATCAAAATTTTGCACAGGAAAATGTAAATGATTCACAATAAAGGCACAAAAATAATGTGCAAGTTGACTTACCCATTGATAATCTCCAAAAATGAACAGTTCATGGTATTAAACTGTTCTTACCCAGTATGATCTCTTGAAGGATGTATATAAGAAATGCCCCAGGCTGCCCACCCTACCTTTCTCTATAGAATGAACCCTAATATAACAACTTTTGAGCATTCTGAATGAACAGCTCCAGAAGAAATGTATGAAGCTAGTCCCATTCCATATTAGGAACCACACCGAATTCATACTAGAAAAGATCCCTCTTTATTATGATATTAGCAAAATATATGTCAGAGTATTTCAGCACATTCCCTGCACTTCAGAAATATTTTCAAAATCATTAAGCAAATACATAATTCATGAGGAGAAAACAAACAGATTTACATAAGTTTTCTGAGTTCGGCAAATTATGAGGCACTGCTTTTTTTATAGCTGTTGTTAATTTTTACTCCAGAAAAACATCGATACACACTGTATCAGTGGCAAAGTTATTGAATATTGTTCTCTCTTATATTTGCAATCCAACTTTTGGCATTGAAGCTTCAAAATGGAAAGCAGCTGCTCATAGATAATTATTTTGTTTTATCTTCACCTGCTTTTTCAACAGTATTAAAACAAAGTTTACAATTTACTCCCTACATACAACATTATTATTTTCACAATTTTGTATTAATAATCATCCTAACAGACAAAATACTCTGGCAATGAAAATAAGGTAAGAAAAGACTTAGAAAAAGAACACACTAGTGTTATGTATGTTTGTATTTTTTGTAACTCATGGTACATGACTGTATCTATAGTACATGTAATTTTTGTTCATGATTGTAAATTATAATGATCATCTATAGTTAAGATATTAGATAGTTAAGTTTATTGCCAATGGGTATAAATTGCTATTTTAAGATATTAAGAGTTAGATTGCATAGGATCTATAAATAGTTGTTGATGTAAGTGTTTATGAACATTAATAACAAAATTTGTTGACAACTTTGGGGTAATTTCACACTGGCTGGTGAGGTCGGGTGGGTTCTTGGAAGAATTAAGATATTTTCTATTGGATGGGTTAGGTCAGGTCGGTTCTTCTACGATGTGGGATATTTGTGAAAAGTAATGTAAGTAGTAGTAGCAAAATGCATTTTCACCCATTTTGCTTGTATATAAGTGCATGGAGCTGGACTGTTTTGGTCAGTCTTATTTCTTATGTTCATGTTGTAACATCAGTCTTCAGGCATACTTAATGTTGTGTTTAAATAGTATTTGAAAAGAAACATTTATTAAGATTATTCAATGAAATTACAAAGTGCTCATTGGACTAAAATATTATTCCAGTACTATTGTGAATTATTCAAAAGAGTTCCAGACAATGCCAATTTGATACATCAGGACTGTTGGCAGACCAGTGCATTCGAGGAGCTGAAAAATTCATTTGGAATATTCAATTTGTTTGGACTTGAATATAACTTTTTAGTATTTTTTGGGATTCAATTCATAATATCGTAAGTTCCTCTAACATTTTCATTTTAAAACACTGATAATTAAATTTAGAAATATTTTACAAACCTCATTGGTTTTACTTCTTTCTGTTACTTAGCTTATGACCATGAAGTCGTAACACTGGGATGTTATTGTCGTGGTTATTCTCTTCAAATGCTCTCACAAGATTAGTACACCCAAATAAATAAGAATTTAATATGAACATGCCAATCCATGATATTAACCATCCATATTAACTACTTTCCATCCTAAAACCATCTTTTTACCTAATCTACATGAGGTCCGCAGAAATGGAAAAACGCTTGAATTAGTCACATCGAAAAGGAATTTCTATGAATCAACTGAATCACATAATTAGCAAACATTTGCAAAATTACATTTTATACAATGGCTTTTTCAACAACATGTATTAAATGCTGCAAAAAATACTATATTTCTCTCACAAAATTATGTCCATTCAACTTACATAAATTAAAATGGAGAACAATTTGGATTTTTAACATCTATTTCATACTGCTTTATGTCTCTTTGTTTGTACATCAAACAATTTCAGATTTTATCCTTGAACAATTTCTATGAGACACATCCTGCATACCAAATCACTCAAAATGTCAATGACAGAGTGCAAACCAACAACTAATGGTACATCTTGTGACTGAGGTTCTAGCATCTGGCATTAGTTACATTTTTACCCTCCATTGTTGGAATTTTGGAACTAATTGACACTGCAGGTTCCATCCATTGTTGGTAGACCCTCCATTAAAGTCTAAGGTTTAAATAAGACTTTCATACAGTAGCCGATTTAAATATTTAATTTTCTATACAAATCACTAAGTCCTAAAGTTAATTTTATAAGCATTAACTTTATTTTGGGTATCAAAAACTAAAGCGGAAGAAACCTGTAGATAATACAATTTAACTTCCTAGGTAAAAAAAAGGATATGAGAATATCATTTCACCTTTCCAATCATCTGTGGATGAGAGGGCTTGCTGGGTAAGTTTATAATCTCTTTGTTCATACCCAGCAAACAAAATGCAAGCATCAAGATGTGAAAATAATGGAAGTATGTTGGTCCAAATATTATATAAAAGAAGGAATAAAATGTTCCTATTGGAGAAGTTAAGGTGCAAATGAGGGAGTTAAATATTGTGTTCCACTGGAAAATCATGTCATAGAATCCTGACTTAGTGAAACACTTCAAGTTTAGTTGTATTATGTAGTCAATGTAATGTATCCTTCAGCCAATATTCAACATGAAATCATTTTATGAAGATTGTTCGTTAACTTTGTTTTCTGTAGCATATTAACAACTTTCATTCTAAATGTTGCTTAAAAGGTATCCATCAAGAATATTGTCTGATGGTATTCTCCACTTTCTTTTCATCCTTAATTCTCTTCTAGATTTATGGAATCTGCAGAGCTCCTGAATCTCAAGCTTTTTCCTTCATTCTCTATCCTCAGCAGGTCAGCTTGCTCATTTGTGGTACCTTGATTGAATATCATGTCACAGATGACTGGATAGAAAATAAAATTTGTTGTCTTCATGCTTATCAGTTGTGACATGGTCGCATTTTGTGTTCTTAATTTATGATAGATGTTAATTTATAAGGTTCTTTTGTGCCATGCCTTGCTGCAAACAACAAAACAACATGCACATCATAAATGCGCTTCGTACAATTCAATATGGTGAATAAAAACAGGTTTGATCTTGTCAAAACCATATGTCTCTTTTTATTTAATGCTTCCAAGTATTTCATGGTTTGAATGTTGAATAGTACTGGTACTGTTCTTCCTCTTTTTACCCCGATTTCCACTGTAGTCAAGGTCTTCCATAGCTTTATCTCCAGAAAAGACAATTAAACTTTAGTTAGACCATCTATAATAGCCATGTGTAAATGTGTGCATTCTCCTGTCAATTGTCAGAAACTTCACTGGCACAACATCAATCGAATACAATTGCCTAAGCTAACGCAATTTCTGAAAGTTCAACCTAATACTGTCTCACTGTTTCATTCTGTGTTGAGGATATGAGGGACTGGTACAGGAAGGAGCAGTGAATTTGATGGAGGCATTTGTTGTCATCCCTCTTCTTTTGATAGTTTAAAGAACAAACCGATACAATTTGAACATGGGCCAGGGTCAACAGCTGTGAAGTTCTCCCCTGTACGTCGATAGCGTACTGCCAGTCATCTCTCCCACCTCTTTTTTCAGCACTCCACAGCTGTGGATGTAATTTGCTATATTTCTCAGTTTATCTAGGAGCTCTTTCTCTTGCACCTCAGTCAGTGGCCCCATCCTGTTGAGTACTGGTTCCGAACAGGTAAATCAAACTATTATGTTTGCAATTGATTTTCAGAGTTATTATTGTTATGTAGAAGATTTGTTGACCTTTGCTCCTTTTGATACAGACATTTAATTGTATTATATGTCATTCATGAAAGCTGTCTTTGTTTTCTTTGAAGTCTTGGGCTTTGGTTAATCAACTCGTATAGACGATCCAATTTAAGCCAATTATGGTACTACATCTGAAGCATACGAGTTGTCAGATTATGAACCGGAGACTTATTGCTAATCATCATAGGGCAGGCATTCACTATATGAGTCCTTCCTGTAATCCAGAATAAATAAATATTACAAATCAACTATCATATCAGTGAAATTAAATAGTAAATATTTTATTATAAACTAAATTAGTCATACTTATACTCATCAATTTTACACCATGCAAACTTAATTACAAGAGAAAATGATGCTTAATGGTAGAAATAGTCTGAATAGGCTTGTGCCCTGTTTATTCTTGTAAAGTATTAGTTATTTGCTGCCCATTACCGGATTGGAGCTATTTTCAATATGATCAGTTAGATCATGCATGGAGGGTTTTGCTCATGTTTGACACTTTTCTGAGGTGTATACACCTGATGTTGTGCTGAAAGGCTGATTTAAACAATGACATTATTGACAATACTTCAAATCTGAAAATACTTTCAAAAATATAATAATAACTACATTATTGGAAAGATAATTATGTTCAGTTTGCTTTTCATAAGAAAAGAATCATAAGATCACAATTCAATCCAATGTAGATAGTCTGTACTAATTCTTCAATGGCACTTTATTCAGCATGAAATTTGCAAACTTACAAAAGAAATGTATTTCCATATTTTTGATTATTGCAACTGATGGCAGATTTCTATATTTAAAGTATCCTTTCATAAAATGGAGTAAAGATTTGATTACATTAAGATATGAATATGTACTGCTATAATCAATTCAATGCAAGTCATTACTAAGGCTACCTACCACAGAAACTTTTTTGCTATATTTGAAAAAAATACATTATCTTTCAAGCCGGCAAAGCACAATACATTTTTTCTTGTCCTTTTGCTTCTTTGTATCAGGTCAGATCCCCATAATATTCTAGACGATACTCTATACCTTTGCTCGCAAGTCAACGTTTTTCAAATGACAATTCGACTGGTGCAGAATATAAGTAATCTTTTAAGATATTTTTGAATAAATTTAGGGGTGATGTTGGAAACTCAAGATGTTTGCAGTACTCAAAAATACTGTTAATTCAAATAATTTTATGTTTTCATATCACTATTCCCATTCAGAAATGCTAATATGGTATACATTGTGTTCATCAATTTCATGACATGTAGTTGTTATACAGTGCTTGTATATAGAGTTATTTGAATTTTAATAATATGAAAACATTACAGGTAAACAAAATACTACCTGGGTGTTTACTAACAAGTATACTGCTTCCATTTGATGCAAGGCCTAACAACTTGCATTTGTATTAATAATATGTGGTAAGCTTTATAAACACTCTAGTTATGTGGTAAGCTTTATAAACACTCTAGTTGATGCAATAAACATTTTAATTTTTAATTTCCTTTTCAATAATTTAGATTTCATTCCCAACTGATATTTCCCAAGTTGTCTGCCAGTGTACGTAGTCAGATAAGCTCTTGGCTTGTAAAGGCATCACTCATTGTTTTCAAGTTGGCAATCCTTTTGATCGAGTCACAAATTTAGTACATGTACTCATTCAGTTCAAAGTAGAGATCTTCATCTTGAATGTTTGACCTAACTCTTTAGCTTGTAAAGGCAGCAACCTCTTCATTTCCTATGTGACAACACTTTGATCAAGCCACGAGTTTGATACTTGTTTAGTGTCAAGTAATGGATGATGGTTATTTGAACTCCGTGTGATCTTGCCGCACAATTGACATTTGTTCAGTTGTAGGCTTTAATAATTTTCACAGACTGTATGATCAAAGTATTAAAGAGCTCACATTCAGTCCCTGCATAAATACCCATATACAACAATGAAGACGAGGAAACTGAGTC
The DNA here is from genome assembly GCA_016617855.1 of Megalonaias nervosa. Lineage (NCBI taxonomy): Eukaryota > Metazoa > Mollusca > Bivalvia > Unionida > Unionidae > Megalonaias > Megalonaias nervosa. The sequence continues at coordinate 122,873 of JAECUM010012872.1, forward strand.
GAACAATACTGATGATACCAAGACGATGATTTACAATGACAAGACGATGATGGCTGATTTCAAAACCTTATCTGACATTGATTTTGAATTCTTGGTCTCTGTACAGGATAACATTAGATAGTGGCATTTATAAAATATTGTGAACCCCCAAAAATTTGACTTAACTTTCATTCTTTATCTTTAAGATGTGTGAAGTTAACACATTATGGGATATCATGAATTGGGTCATTCTTAATTTATTTTATAGCAGTATGTGATGTATACTTGAATTCATGGATATATCACATAAACGTATTTAAAATTTCAAACATTGTGGATTTATATGGATTTAATTAGAACAAGTTACCAATTAATCTTCCACTCAATAATATAATTGTATTTTGCACTGGTTTTGTACTTATATTTCTTATATATCCGGTCTGACCTTTTTATTTGTTCCAGTGCATGTCTGACTCACTTTTGACAAGTCACCTTTCAGATGGATCTGACATGCAGAATACATCTCAGCTTACATGAGGGTTAAAGAGAAATTGACTATTAGAAGCCCTTAAAAAAGTGGGGGGAGGGTCGACTAGGTATTTAGTTGAATAAGAATCGAGTATGTACGGTTTATATTTTTCATCTGAAGGAAAGAAAGAAAGAAAGAATGAAAGAAAGAAAGAAAAAAGATTAAAACGGGTCACAGGAAAATGGTTCTACTGAAAATAATGTTTGAGCTGTCTGTAAATGGATTTCTATGGTGGTAATTTTTTGCAAACTTATGCTTTTTGCAATCCATTTTGATGTATTTTCATGATGTCAGCACTTGGTAAGAATGAGCTGTTACTTTCTCAAGTTTCACACCTTTAAATTTTCACAATATCTGGACTTGTTTGAAAAATTGCAAATTTTTTTTAAAATATATTTTCCATGCTAACAAAAAGCATGGATAGTAATTCTGTCCCAGACTGGATAGGAAAATAATACTAAAATGTACAAAAACATGGATGGATGTACAGCAAAACAAGACATCATTAATATGCCCAATTTTGATGGATTGACCAATCCACACTGAGAGAGAGAGAGACAGACAGACAGACAGAGAGAGAGAGAGACTTATGCACATTTGTAGCATAATCATTTTTCATGATTGACAACTGATCTGGGACCACACTAGTCAAGTGTTATTTCACTTAATTCATTTATTACTTTCTCAGATCATTGAGATGTGGACAATTTTATATAGCTGCTGTGATGGAACTGATATGCCTACATTCAGATACAAAGCTGTGTATGAAAATTTTAACAAGAAAAAAATGCATTTCAAACCAACTATTTCAATGATTTGTTAATGATTGATTTCAAAATTTTCTCTGGAAAGGCCCCCACTGGAAAGGCTTTCATCATTCTTTATTTGCATATGAGGAAAAGTGTTGTATCTATGCCCCTGGGTCAATCATACATCTAAATTGGGGCGGGGGCATGAGGCACATGTGCATTTATGCGCTTTGTTTAGAATTCCCACCTTTTCATGGATCATATAAACAGATAGTTATTACCATGTGAAACAGACAGTTAGTTATCGCTGTGTACTATTATATAAACCAATTACTGAAATAATATCGACTTCAGGTAGAATTTCATACAGCATTTTCGTGAATCTAGATCATGTATAGTTTAGATTCATGTACATTCAAACATCTCAATAGCTGTATATAGCTCATAATGATTGTTCTTATATATGTCAATTAGATTTAGCTTTCATGTTAAGAGTGAGAAAAAGACTTTTTTGATTCAGCTTTAACAATAAATTTCCTATTATCATAGACATACACTTTTTAAAAAATAATAGTAAGAAGAAAAGCTGAGAGTGTCATTGCTGTGAAATTTCAATTGATATACTAGGAGTGTATGAGGAATTACTGGTAGATCCGAGATGACTAAACTGCACAAGATCAAAATAAAATCAATGCACATATGCTTACAATTTGACAACAAAAATATTTGATATATTAACACCTTTTAAACCAATCAAATTATAACTTTATTTCTAACATTCCCACTTGATTAAAAACAAATGATCATATCTGAATGAACTAATGCCGATATTTTCCAATGTAAGCTCACAGTTAAATAAAAGAAAAAACAACAAGAATATTTTTCCCATCGTAATCATTCAGTGTTCTTGTATTCCCAACCTAATTTGGTGAAATGTGTTATGAACGTTGGATTATCCACTAATAAACACATACATCAATATTGCTCTCTGTTTAAATAAAAACAAAATATATAATAAATATTTGTCTATGTTTACATACCTGATTTCAATCCTGTTAGATCTTCATGATACCATCTTCAGTGAGGAATTTGGAACCAAAGTGCGCAAGCTGACAGCAAAGCAGACAGTGTGAATTTTAACCATGTAAATGGGGATGTGGTTTTCCAGCTCACACACATGGGGTTTTGGGTCAAACAAGATGTATGTATTGTTGTGTGTAGCACGATGTGAAAAAATACCAACCAAACCAGGACATGCTCAGATATGTTTATTTCAAGGTTTTTATCACTCAGTAAGGTTGTAGTAGTCGATTTTAGCCACTATTACAAAACAGGGAAGTCCCTGTTTCAAGGTGTGTCCTTGGTCTGTTGGGGTGTATTCACACTGATGTCCCTGTTTTGCACCTTGTACAAATGCACTCACACCCACACTGTGGCTAATGTAAAAACTGACATATACTGCTTGCATACTCAGTGCTTCTGACAAAATGATAAAGTTAAACATGCATCATGGCTATATTAGAAATATCATCCCCCCAAGCAAATACAAAATAGACTACCGGCAAAGCATCAATACACTTCTAAGTTTAGGAGATAAATTATTTTTAAAAAATTTCTCTTATACTGAAAATTAGACCTGGTTTTGCTCGATACCCCACACCACCCACCCTGTCTAAATTTTGGTTCATTAGCTTAATCATAACATTATTGTTTAATCAGGTTTTGTCAAGTCTGTGAGAAGAAAAAGATGTAGGAACTATCAGTCCCTTTATCAGTCCAAGTAATTAAGTTTTTGTATCATTTCTGTATCATAACAACAATCAAATGATGAAATAGTTTGTTCTACAATTTTTACTTTTACTTAAAGAAAAAAATATGACTGATAGTGCAAAGCCTTGTGGGTAAATGACACCATATAATACTTACAGAACATGCTCGCTGAACAATCTATTAAGTAACTTTGCAAACTTTATGGACATTATCACATAATAAATTCCTGTATCAAATCATTTGAAGGAAAAAGAAACCCTCTCAAAAATGAATGTTCCCTAGATTATAGTAATAGGACCATATTTCTGTTCACTACTATTGTGTATGATGAAATTTTACACTGGTGACTCTATGGTCTTAAACTAAGTCATAGAAAAGAGTGAAAACCAAGTGTTGTAAAATTCAACAAATAATTTATTTCCCTCGAATGCAAAATGAAAATTTTAAAAGAACTTACAGTAATGCAAATTAAATCCCAAATAGTCCAAAAAGTTGTATCACCAGTCCTAATGAATAAAGTTCTAATTAAATTCCCGTGGTGTTCAAAATAAGATCCAATGCTGAAGGTGTTGATGTGCCTGCTGTGGTCTGTGACATGGTGATGTGACAACAGTCTCTGATAAATCAGAATAATATAATCCAAGATGTCCTTGTTTGAATTCACTTTAATTCCTAGTTAATATCTCTGTCCAAGAATATTACTGAGCACTTTGTAATTGCAGAGAATATTGATTTAAATAAATAATTCCAGCCCAAATGAAATACTAAACACAACAAAATGATTCTACTTCAAGATCTTAAAGCATGAATAAGTAAATTCTAGATAAACTAGTAAAACTGCACACTACACAGACCCAGATCTGCTGTTAAATAATGTGCCAGCAGATATGGGAGTATGTAGTTTGATGGCAGTAATCAGTAAAACAAACAACACTGACCCTAATCTGCTGGGACATTATGCAATGACAGATCATGATTTATGCTGTCTGCAGTTGAACTCCAATTTATAAGTGAGTATATATAGTATATGGACAGAAGCTGGAAAGAGTCACAAGCTTCAAGTACTTGGGATCAATTATCACAGATGAGGGCTCCAAACCAGAACTACTTTGCAGGATTGCCCAGACAACAGCAGCAATAACAAGGTTGAGACCAATATGGAAAGATACCAACATTGCTTTTGGTTCCAAAATAAGGCTGATGCGCTCGATTGTCATATCCATCTTTCTGTATGCTTGTGAAGCATGGACGCTCACATCAGATCTACAAAGAAGGATTCAACCGTCAAAATGAGAAGCTACTGCAAGATCTTGGGCATTGCTTTTGATTCCAAAATAAGGCTGATGCGCTCGATTGTCATATCCATCTTTCTGCATGCTTGTGAAGCATGGACGCTCACATCAGATCTACAAAGAAGGATTCAACCGTCAAAATGAGAAGCTACTGCAAGATCTTGGGCATTTCATACACTGACCATGTAACCAATGAAGAAGTCCACAACAGGATCCATAAAGCTATCGGATCCTATGAAGACCTCTTGACCACTGTAAAAAAGCGCAAACTGAAGTGGTACGGTCATGTCTCAAGATCATTTGGACTGGCAAAAACAATCTTGCAATATCACAGTGCGAGGGTATGGAAGAATAGGCAGACAGAAAAATAGGTGGGAAGACAACATTAAGGAGTGGACAGGCATGGGATTTAGAGATTCCCAAAGGGCAGTAGAGAACAGGGAAAGATGGAGAGAATTGGTGATAAAGTCAACTGTGGTGCCCCAACGACCTCTTGGGTTAAGGGATTAATGATGAAAATGATGATGATATATGGTGCATTAGAGCTGTATCCTCTATACAATAAACTGATGTCAGGAGACTAAACTATGAGTGATTCTCACCTCCCACAATTTAGAGCATTTCCCCAACTCATCAGGTAGTGTGGACAGCTGTTTGTTATGGCTGATGTCAAGGGAACTCAAGTATGTCAACTGACCTATTTCACGAGGCAACTGAAATAAATATAATGGATACAGGATGTCAACTGACCTATTTCACAAGGCAACTGAAATAAATATAATGGATACAGGATGTCAACTGATCTATTTCACAAGGCAACTGAAATACATATAATGGATACAGGATGTCAACTGACCTATTTCACAAGGCAACTGAAATAAATATAATGGATATAGGATATCAACTGACCTATTTCACAAGGCAACTGAAATAAATATAATGGATACAGGATGTTAACTGACCCCTATCTCACAAGGCAATTGAAATAAATATAATGGATACAGGATTTATTTCCCAAGATTCTAATGTTTAAGCATTTAAGCTGATCACTTGTGCAATGTTTAAGCATTTAAGCTGATCACTTGTGCAATGTTTAAGCATTTAAGCTGATCACTTGTGAAATGTTGAATCGTTTAAGGCTGATCACTTGTGAAATGTTGGCATATGCAAAGATTTTTTCATAATTATCACTTCACATTTCTAAGAATCCAAGCAGCCCAAAATACCCCAAAAATTTACAAGTTGGTGTGATTTTCTGTCCTACTCTTAGTTCCATAGTTCCCAAATAAGGGTAATTACATGTCTATCCCCAAGTAAGGGTAATTACATGTCTATCCCCAAGTAGGGGTAATTTCATGTCTATCCCCAAGTGAGGGTAATTTCATGTGTATCCTCAAGTGAGGGTAATTACATGTCTATCCCAAGTGAGGGTAATTTCATGTCTATCCCCAAGTGAGGGTAATTTCATGTAAATCCCCAAGTAATGGTAATTTCATGTCTATCCCCAAGTGAGGGTAATTTCATGTCTATCCTCAAGTGAGGGTAATTTCATGTCTGGCCCCAAGTAAGGGTAATTACATGTCTATCTCAGGTAATGATAATTATATGTCTATCCCCAAGTAAGGGTAATTACATGTCTATCCCCAAGTAAGGATAATTACATAGAAGAGTATTGAAAACAGGAACCCTGTCACTAATTGTTCATAAGATAACGGGTGAATGAATATTTAAAAATTCATAATTGTCCATAAAATAACAGCTATGTGAATATTTAAAAATTCGTCCAATATTTACAATCATAGGCTCCCCTTATTAAATAATTAAGAAAAGGGTATGACAGGGAGTAAATTCTAACAGTATGACTCTATCATTGACACAACACAAAGCCAATTTTTTAATAGGTTGTAAATCACTATAGAGATTTTTAAAGGTTTTGTATACTTATGCTGGCTTTGCTATTTTCTTTTAAAAATTGTTGTTGTTAGTATTAATATCATAAAAGAATGTTTCTTTTTCACTATTTAGAAAAGGCATAAATTGCAACCATGCAATTTCATGTCCAGTCATTTTCAAAGTCCACAGTGGCATGGTCTACCTAGGTTTGTGTATGTTTTGGATTTTTAACATAGCTTTAACAATTTGAGTCATATCATTACAATGTCTGCAGTGCGGCAGTTTACAGTGATGTCTAGCACTGGGGCGTCATGCCACAGACATGTGGCATCATGCCCCACCCAGTCACATTATCCTTACACCAGGCCAACCAGTCCTAACACTAACCTCTTAATGCTGAGTGCCATCCAAGGCAGCTGTCTGTACCATTTTTGTAAGTCTTTGTATGACTTCCCCAGGGTTTGAACCCATGAACTCCGCATCCGAGGTGGATGTTCTAACCACTCAGACCACCAGAGTGGTGATATACCTGGGTAGAAGTGACATCATATTGATGTCATCATGATGTAATGGTCATATCTGCAAATCATTCCAGTTGCAAAAAGGGGCCTGCAGACTCATCTTAGATAATGCTGAGAACATCCCAATGCAATTAATGATATTAAAGTGTTAACACTAAATTAACAAGTCTTTTTGAGAAAGGCTAAACCAAAGCATACAATTTCAAATATGGCCATATTATATCTCAAGGAACTATTTCATGCTAGAAAACAATGCAACACTCCCAAATTTAAGATCAATTTCAGCTAACCATGTTTCCATTCCAAAACCAAAAAGAGAACTCTTTAAGAAAAGTTTTCAATATTCAGAACCATTAATCTGGGACAAAATCCCGAGAGAAATTAGAGAAATTAACAAATTTAATTAACAAATTTAATTAACATTTAATGACCACCTGCTCCAAAAAACCCATCATTTTACAATTCAATCAAAATTTACAATATAGTTTGCCTGCCTACAGTGACCACCTTATAAATGTAACCAACAGCTGCTATATTTCAGATCCTAGGATCCTGCTTGTACCAAGAATAGTGACCAATAATTATTAGGGGTGAATGTCCACTTTATCACTAATTTCTTTCTTGCTTGCTTTTTCATTCATTATATCTTTATTCATTTTTCTTCTTCTATCTGCCTGATCATCCATCCATCTATTCATCCATCAATTTAATGTTATATCAATCAATTTGTCTATTAATACATCCTACCAGCTCAGGCCAGCCTGGGTCAGCTACCTCTCTGTGGCCTTGGGAAAGACAATTAGCTGCCATGTCTTGATCATGACGTAACTAATACTGTGTTAAAAATGCCATATAAACCAACAAAAACAAAACTTTTTATATATCCATCTTTCTATCAAATCTGCCTAAATGGCTCTTACCTGTATATAATGACCACCTGCCCGTAAAGAAAACTTTTGTGTGGACCCCCTCAACTGTCTCTATACACAGATTTTACTGTATTCCCAGAAGAACAAATTAATAAATAAAGAATAAATTATAAGTTTTTTTGTGCAAAATCTTCAAGATATTTAAAATGTGAATAATTGAGATAATTTATTATTTCCCAGTTTACAAAATTAGTCAGATAGATGCAATAATTCAGTGCAATACAAACTCTCTTCTAGATACTGAGCAAGGAATAAAGTACATGGGAGCAAGATTGATATGTTGAGAAAAAGTGACAGTTTGAACTAGACTGAATAAGCCATCAAAATTAAACTAGGCAGAAAAACATTTTATCACCTCTGATAGATTGTTCCTTGACAGATTCAATTTTTCTAGTTTGGTCCATGCTTTTGCACCTTCAAGGTTTAACTGTAAATGAAAAGAGTCTGACACACTTGTAACGAAAAAGAGATGCATCTGAAACAAGAAATCTTTCATAAAAAGCAAATTTAAGAGAATCATTTCACCTATGCATTCAAAATAGTTACAAAAATATTGAACACATTTTGATTCATTACTTAACATTTCTGCTTGTTATTTTGATAATTCTGAAAGTTAGACAGTCAAGCATTAGTTTAATTTCACAACATCCAAAAAAGTAACAAAACAAACAAAAATGACTAAAAAATTTTGCAGATATCAGACATTTCCAGTCACACTAAATTCTTCCAATTTAATAAAAATAGTTTCAATCATTTTTAATATCTTTAAAATCTATGTCTTTAAAATCCAGAGATGAAAACTTATCAACCACTTATTAAAATGTGTATTTATACAACTCCAATATTGTTTTTTGTAAAACCAAAGTTTACTGTACTTTCCTAACTTCACTTTCAACAGTACCTTGCTAATATTGTTTCTTGAGACAAGTAGCTCCCGCATCAGTGTGGATTTCCACATAGATACTGATGGCAGACCCATCAAATTGTTTTCACTGAGATCCAAGGACATCAAACTTTAACAGAAAAGATAAAATTACAAAATTAGAATTTTCAAAATAAGGCCAGGCTAGGACCTGCAATCTTAAAATTTTCTGCAAACAAAGAACAGACTAGGTCCTACATTCTCAAAGTTTTTTAAAAACTAAGACCAGAATAGGTTTTGCATTTTAAATGTTTTCTGCAAACTTTAGCCAGACTAGGCACTACATTCTAAAAGTTATCTGAAACTAGGGCCAGAGCAGGTCCCGCATTCTCAAAGTTTTCTGAAACGAAGACTAGACCAGGCCCTGCATTCTCAAAGTTTTCTGAAACTAAAGTCAAGCCAGACCCTGCATTCCCAAAGTTTTCTAATATTACATCCAAACCAGCTAGGCCCTGCATTTGCAAATTTGTCTGAAATTTAGGCCAAATGAGCTAAGACTTGCATTCTCAAAGTTGTCTGAACCTAAGGCCAGACTAGCTAGTCCCAGCATTCTCAACAAAACCAAAGCCAAATCAGCCAGGGCCTGCATTCTCCAAGTTGTCTAAAACCAAGGCCAGACTAGCTAGTCCCAGCATTCTCAACAAATCCAAAGCCAAATCAGCCAGGGCCTGCATTCTCCAAGTTGTCTAAAACCAAGGCCTGACCAGCTAGGCCCAGCATTCTCAACAAAACCAAAGCCAAATCAGCCAGGGCCTGCATTCTCAACAAAACCAAAGCCAAATCAGCCAGGGCCTGCATTCTCAACAAAACCAAAGCCAAATCAGCCAGGGCCTGCATTCTCAACAAAACCAAAGCCAAATCAGCCAGGGCCTGCATTCTCAACAAAACCAAAGCCAAATCAGCCAGGGCCTGCATTCTCAACAAAACCAAAGCCAAATCAGCCAGGGCCTGCTTTCTCCAAGTTGTCTAAAACCAAGGCCTGACCAGCTAGGCCCAGCATTCTCAACAAAACCAAAGCCAAATCAGCCAGGGCCTGCATTTTCCAAGTTGTCTAAAACCAAGGCCTGACCAGCTAGGCCCAGCATTCTCAACAAAACCAAAGCCAAATCAGCCAGGGCCTGCATTCTCAACAAAACCAAAGCCAAATCAGCCAGGGCCTGCATTCTCAACAAAACCAAAGCCAAATCAGCCAGGGCCTGCATTCTCAACAAAACCAAAGCCAAATCAGCCAGGGCCTGCATTCTCCAAGTTGTCTAAAACCAAGGCCTGACCAGCTAGTCCCAGCATTCTCAATTGTTTTCTGAAAACTAAGGCCAAACCACAAACACAAAACTGAAGCTCAAGCTCAAAATTTTAAAATCAGCGACACTTTGAGAACATCCACAGTAAAACCTGATTTGGACATGTTCATATTAAGGACATATCTATATTAAGAACACCTGCTCACTTATGCTACCTCTCTATCAAGGACACAAGTCTATATACCCTAATTTATTAAATTTTCAAACAAGAAATTATTTTTGGAACTTTATCATAAATAATATGAAAAAGTATCATTTTTTGGTAGTGTACATATATAAAAAACATTTCTGGTTAGTGTACGTGTATTAAAATATTTCTGGGCAGTGTATATGTACACAACATTTCTGGTTAGTGTGCATGTATAAAAATATTTTTGGGCAGTGTACATGTATACAAACATTTCTGGTTAGTGTACATGTATAAAAACAATTTTGGGTAGTGTACATGTATAAAAACATTTTTGGGTAGTGTATATGAATAAAAACATTTTTTTGGGTAGTGTACAAGTATAAAAACATTTTTGGGTAGTGTACAAAGCATTTTTTGGCAGTGTACAAGTATAAAAACATTTCTGGGTAGTGTACATGTAAAAACAATACTTTTGAGCAATGTACATGTATTAAAATCAATTTCAGAATTTTTTTGTCGGGGGAAATTTTTTAAATTTTTTTTATATTTTACCCAGCAAAGGAAAAAGGTGATAGGGTCAACAATGAAAACTAGGGATGGTTGGCCAACCGGAAACACATCTTTTTTTGGCATTATTTAGTAATTTTGTCAGTGACTTATGAACTTTAGTATTTATAGGTTACTGCATTTGTATGGGAAAATATGAACGAGTTTTTCGGATGAATATACTGCACAACCTTGGGAGTGCAGTATATCCATCCGAAAAAACGAGTTCATATTTTCCCACACAAATGCAGTAACCTTTTTATTATATGCTCATTTTCTTATTCTACCCAAGGCTTAATTATATAAACAAAAATACACTACAAGAAACAAAGTAACTGAATGTATGCCGTATTCCAAACTAAATATACAAGATAGATTCATCATTACACAACATTATTAATGCGCATGTAACTCCGTCCAGATAAATTTGAACTTGGTCACGTGCTAGACATAAGTTTCAAAAGAAAATGGTGTTTTGGACTACTTAAAATTGAAATTTGGAGTCATATTGTGAATGAATGCACATTGCAACAACTTTTCCATTTGATCTGGAATGAATAGATTTTGGTATTTTTGTCGATTCGACGAAATTTTGTGATTATGGACTGGATTTATCTACATGAAGTACAGCGGATTTCTGCAGCGTCTGTGCCAATTCAACATGAAATATACATTGGATTGAAGTATAGAGGGAGAAGTGTCTTGACATCTGCAAGTGTGTTTCTCTTCTGTCACTGAATGTTTCAAATCATAATGTGGGGAAAATATGAAGTCTTTCATTTGCACTTATCGAAAAGACGCTATGGAATTTTAATGTTTATTTCATTTTGAGTGCAGTAAAGAGGATGTAAATGTACTTGGAATATAGTCAAAATTACAGTACAATTTTGAAATATATAATCAAGCTTGAGAACCCATGACATGGCTCAACTAAGAAAGTACATTTTGAGGAAATTCAGGATGTAAAACTGTAAGTATATTTTTTGCCATTCTTATTACTAGCTAAAGATGACAGTTTATGCCTTATCACTTGCATGTTATTTGTAAGGACCCTGTCTGGCATCTATAGCTAGCCTAAATCTGAAACATTGTATCAAAAAAGTTAACGCGGAATGTGTCAAAGCAGCTGGTATGTGGCAGTCCACAAAACATCTGCTTTAGTTCATTCAGAAACATATTGTTTGTTTACAATAGAAAGTAGTTCCTTTATTCACGTGAATGCAATATGAATTGAGCACACGAGTGCAAAATTGGAAAATATTGCACGATTCTGACAATGTAAAGTTAACAAAGAAAAAAATGAGCATATAATAATGGGCTGTACTTAGCCTATATAGAAACAGTAATTAATCAGTATTAGTATTTCAAGCAAGATCATCTGAATCAAAGTCAGAATATGAACCAGAATCCTCATCCATTGACTTCTCAACAGTATCATAACTAGGCTGACAGCCTTCAAAGATGAAGTTCTGGTATTCACAGTGCAGCTGCCCATGAAATTTGATCTGCAGAAAGATGATTTCCTGCAGTGGATTGCTAGAACTGGATTGGATATATCTGCAACAGCAGATTACAGCTGAAACTTTAACAACTTGTCATGGCCTTACCATGCATCCTAGCTGTTTCTATATTCCATGCAAATTCTGTAACCCAACTAATTTTAAACATTTGATAGTCTCGTATTCCTTTTGAATAGTTGTTTTGTTGGTTGTGTTTGGTCTTTCATCTCTGGTTGCTTAGAGGCATTCAAATACCTCTACATGTTCACTGTAGAAATCACAAGTATCCTGTGTCATCAGACATCACATAGATGCAAAAGAGATTTTACCTGGAGTTACAAGCATCCATTGAATGCAGACTACACGTGAGTTATTTATCTTATCATCTCACCCAGATTTCTGGATATTTATTCATCACTTGGTTTCTATTATTTCTTTTAATGTCATAAAACATAACAATTTGTAGATTTAATGTACTTGATATGCATAAAAATCCAACTGGTCAGAAAGACTGGCTACTTAAATTTTGACCATGTTTGCCTTGAAATTGGCTAACATCGGACCAGTGGGCTGGTGATAATTTCACAAGCTGCCCAAATGCAAGCTATCCTCAACACCTGGTAACTGTTTATGGTGGACAAGTTATTGTGTGGAAATAAGATAGGTAACAGAGATGTATGGAAGGGCAATATCATAACATAATGCCATATGGTGGAGATAAAAAAGCATGTTCAAAAGAACATGCATGAAGAGAGAAATATGGATGTTTGTAACTGCATGTACATTTAGTTTTAAAACTGCACACTTAGTTATCTTTTATTCCTTCAATAAGAACTTAGAAACTCCGTACTTTTGAGGAAATCCTCAATTATGTTTCTTTTTAGAAGAGTTCAGAATTTTTATTATATTTTAATCCTTGATGTCTGCTGATTTTTCAAGGAAAAATTCACAATTTGTAAGCAAACAGTAAAAAAGATATTCAAAAGGCTCAAATTGAGAATGAAAATTTGACAGGATTAGTGAATAATTGTTTTCCTTGGCTGTCTTTGGTTTTTAGCCTCTGGCTGTTTTGGGGCATTCAAATATCTCTACATGATATAGCAATAATCCTATAAACTGGATGAATGAAACTAGGGCCTGGCCTAGCATGGGCATCCAAATATCTATACATGATATAGCAATAATCCTATAAACTGTATTACATGTAATACTGACTCACTTGTCTTATATTCTTGTAAATATTACATATTTTTAAACCATTTTAATCATTCAAGTTAAGCAAATAAACAGTTTGTATATCTTCTGTACCACTGTAATAAGTCAATGTAAGAAATAAAGTTTGTATATTTTCTGTACCATTGTAATAAATCAATGTAAAAAAATAAATAGCTTCATGTATATTTTCTGTACCATTGTAATAAATCAATGTAAGAAAATAATAGCTTGTATTTCTTCTGTACTATTCAAGTATAGAATGATGGCAAAGTTGAAAGGTCACATGACAAAAAATTTCCTGCGTTGATTTTGGTTTACATGGTTGGTTGTATGCAAATGGGTCTAACATGACTATACTGTTGGAATTTTAAGCAATTAAATTTCCTTTGTCATTATTTTGAAGCTAAATCATCCATCTGAATTAACTTACCTTGGCAGGTGGAGTATAAACTTGGGAATATAAAACGGCTCCCTTTCTATCAGACAATTCCTCCTCATGTTCAACTTACTAAGCTTGATCATTGTCAATGCAAGGGCTTCACTGGGAAGGCTATCTACAGATTTAAAAGATGAAACACTGACAAAAAATAAATTTTTTGAAAAGGCTAAAACCTGTATTACACAAATCTTATTACAAATTTCTGTAAAATATTATCTTTCCTTGACTGAAATGACATCATGCAAAAGATTATGTAGTTTGTAATAAATGTAGTTTGTAATAAATTAACACATAACTTGCCTGTAACATAACCGAAGAACATGGCATCATGATATCATATTTCTGGCTTCATCTATATAAAATCAGCATTTTTAAAACTCTTAGCTACTTGCAATTTTTTCAAACTAAACAATATTACACATCAATAAAAGAAATGTTTAAACCTTTGTTGAGGTGAAAATAAAGTTTTATGAATAAGCAAACCCATAAATCATACAAAAATCTCAGGACCAAATGAAAAGATTTTCCAAGGGCTTGTTATAGTTTGATAGAGGGCTCACTTAAATTAACTTACCCACTTTTAAAGTCAAATTCTTAAACCTTCTTAAATTAAAATGTGAAACAGCAACATTATACAAAATATAATGGTACTGTCAAGCAAAGTTACCATAATCACTCGTTATCCTGTTGTACTGTGCTAAGCAAAACATTGATACATCACTCATTTTATTATTGTAATCAGCAGTTAGTGCCTGGAAATTTTAATCAGCATCATGAAAATTCACTTTTAATATTAAGTGACATATTTTGTTAAATTTTCTTTAAAACAAAAAAGTTCTGAAAACAAGGTAAGTAACTATATACAATGAAATATTGAACAATTAAAATGTCAGTAATGTCTAATGGTGATGACACTTTAAAGAATAAATACCAATTAAATAAGTCTTGTCAAGTGAAATTCATGTTTCTGTTTAATTTTTAGTTTGATTTTAGTGTCTTCATCATAAATGTCACATGCCCTCTTGTATTCAAACAGGAAAAGTATCAAATGTTTGGCACAAGTGTTTCCATGAGAGCCTAATAAAGTGATGACTGTGCTCTGATCTCTGATTTACTTTGTGTGTGTGTATGTTGCTTGTTGCAATTAATTAAAAGTACACCTGCTTTGTATTATCAAATTAATTACTTCTTTCTATTAAATTGAGTAAAGGAGGTAAAGTAAAAAAGTTAAAAAGCATGCAAATCCTACATGCATAACAGCTGGCAGTCACTGTCATGTGACAACACATTTCAACTGACCAATAAAGCACTGTTTTAAATATTATTATGCAAACAACATAATTAAAGTATTTAATATTAATCAGTGGTTTATCCTACTCATTCACAAATGTGCTCAAGGATATCACAGGAACCAAGTGAAATGTATATTCAGTACATGAAAAACCAGTTTCACAAATAGGGTTCATTATCGGGAAGCAAGAACTTAAAACTCCTAAAGTGGCACTCAAAGCAGAAATTTTAAATGATGGAATCAATCTTGTATTAACAGAATAATATACTGAGTTTCAACATTGTTTCTTTCTGAGGCTGGATATCTTGAAAATAAAGATAATTTATACAGAAAAGCGAACAACATTATTGGAAGAATTTATTTATTGACAATTATTCCTAATGTGATTATTCCATTTAACCACTCCCTTATCTCTTCTCACATTCAATGTCCATCCCTCCTCATCACTTATCTCTTCTCACATGTAATGTCCATCAATGTCCACTCCTCCCTCCCCACTTATCTCTTCTCACTGTCAATGTCCATCAATGTCATCCATTTCATAATATTTCACACTATAATTCATGCCCTCACTTATTTTGTGGTAAAATTAATTCCCTTTGTTAAATTAATTAAATTAGTAGGTTCAAAATTATACTTCTGTCAGCGGGGGTGGGTTGTGAATTTAGTAGCTCAAAATATATACTCCTTTCAGTGGGGGTGTGGTGTGGATGGGGGTATCCACAATATATTGTCCTAAGTTGTACAGATGGAAAAAGTGTGTAAACAAGTTTTCTTCAGCAGCCAAAGTTAAACTGCCAAAGTATAACTGTTGAATTAGATTTTAACATTACCTAAACAATTTATTTTCAAAGATAATGTACTGTGAATTTGTTTATTCTAAAGGCCTCAGATTTCATTGTTTTGCAGCAAATATTTTCCTCAGTCCTTTAATTCACAGAATGGTCAAGGGATCCTGGCTTTATTTACAATGCTGGTTGGTTCTTTTAATTCAGTTTGTAGCAATCATGAAATTCCCCAACAAAAATGGTACCTAACATGAGTCTGAAGTATTTAAAATTTTGTGTAAAGTAATTAAAACTCGTGTCAAAATGTCATGGTACAGATGCAAACTGACCTAGACGGTTGAATGAAGCATCAAGAAATTTGAGTTTTACACAAGTACGCAGGAAGTCTTCCGGTATGCAGGTCAGCACATTATGGGATATGTTCAATAATTCCAGCTTCTTCAGGCCAAGGCTAGTTTCAGGCAAAGACACTATGCCATTACTGTCAATGGAAGGTAAATTTAAATTATATGTACCTGTTTTTTGTAGTACTCAATGCACGGATATCTGCTGAAGAAATTATTCAACAATATTTTGTGATCCCACCACCTTAGACTGTAAAGTATGAATACAAATATAGGAGGTAGTTATCATAAATACCCTGTTTTCATTCTCTCCTTATTGAAATTGAGTCAAGATCCAATGGGATTTTATCATAACTGAACTAAATTGCTAATATTTTGAAAAAAGATAATATTTTGTTTGTTTAAAACAACCTCTGTCTCAGTTTTTGTTTAGAAATAGGATCATAAGAATTTCTAGATCACTGTCTTTCAACTTTAACCATTCCTTTTTTATGACTTGATAATAAATTTCACACATTTTCATATAAACATTTAAGCCAATCCAGAGCATGATCTCTATAATCTGTTTTTATCTCGTCCAAATTATATGATTCACACACACACACACACACACACACACACACACACACACACACACACACACACACACACACACACACACACACACACACACACACACATGCATGTTTATGTTAGTTAATGTGTCCATTTACAGCATTCCTCACTAAAACACTTCATATGAGTCAAAAAAGTGAACTGCCTTACAGGTGACATCACCTTATATTGAGGTATTTTGCACAATACAGTATCATTGTAACACTTCATAGGAGTCAAAAAAGTGAACTGCCTTATAGGTGACATCACCTTATATTGAGGTATTTTGCAAAATACAGTAATCCCTCACAGTAACTCTTCATAGGAGTCAAAAAAGTGAACTGCCTTATAGGTGATGTCACCTTATATTGAGGTACTTTGCACAATACAGTATCATTGTAACACTTCATAGGAGTCAAAAAAGTGGACTGCCTTATAGGTGACATCACCTCATATTGAGGTATTTTGCACAATACAGTAATCCCTCACAGTAACTCTTCATAGGAGTCAAAAAAGTGAACTGCCTTATAGGTGATGTCACCTTATATTGAGGTACTTTGCACAATACAGTATCATTGTAACACTTCATAGGAGTCAAAAAAGTGGACTGCCTTATAAGTGAGATCACTTTATATTGAGGTATTTTGCACAATACAGTAATCCCTCACTGTAACACTTCGTGGTAGCCCTAAAACTGATCCCTGACACACACCAGTAGTTGAAGGTAATGTATCCGATTTAGCATGTACTATACAAAGTTGCCGACATTTGTAACGTAGGACTAAATCAACTGACCAATACAGGGTCAAACCTGTAAATGTATAGCTTGGACAGAACACTATGTCTACAATATCTAATGCTTTTATGAAATCAATAGAGAGTACACATTACATTACCACCATCAATAATTTAAGCCAGTCTTTAGTAATTTTTGTCAATGCAGTGAATCATGAGTGGGACTCGAGGAATCCTGATTGTCCTCTGTAAAACAGATTATTTACTTCAAGGTAATTGTTATGATCACCAGCAATTTGCTTTTAAAATATTTTGTACAGTGTTAATAGTTTGAATGATGTGGGCATGACAAAATTATTTTGGCAACAAAAAATGTGTCTTTAAGAAAGTAGTTTCATCATTGTACCCTATTATGATACAAACTTTTTATAGCATACCTCAGTATAAAATAACCTCACTTATGACACCAATACCTCTGTATAAAATACCATCACTTATGACACTAATTATTTTAATGTCCCACCCAAAACAATGTTATAAAGAATAATCACATTATTGGACCCAAAAATATCCCGGACTTAACTTTGAAACAAGTACACCAAAATAAAACTGGATGTAATATCAGATATAATAATGCTGATGATAAGGTACCTTCTGGTGTTTTATATATTTTCCCAAACTTAAGTAGAATTTGGATATAACAATATGATTCTATGATCACTTGGGTTTTTGCTATATCAGGAGTTTAGTATGATCAAAAATTAATGAATTGCAGTCCCCAATGAAGCTGAAAAGCTGATGTTGGCTAGCATACTTATTTAGACGAAGTTCCTGAAGATTGAATAGCTGAATGCCAATGTTGTCATCTAACACTTTGATTTCATTGTGGGACAAGTCCAATTTCCTCAGAGAAGCATTGCAGCAATCAAATGTTGCACATGTTATCTAAACAAACAGTAAGAAAAAATGTGTAATCAAAAAACCTTGAACATCAACTCCAGTTTCATAAAATTTAGGTAACAATTGCACAATGTAATCATCTATTTCCAATAATAGCTCCAAATATTCATAAAATTGAGGTTACAGTTACAAAGATGTAATCATTTTTTTATTTGTAACAATTAATCCACAGTTTCATAAAATTTAGGTTACAATTACACAATGTAACCATTTATTTCTAATAATAGCTCCAGAAATTCATAAAATTGAGGTTACAATTACAAAATATAATCATTTATCTGCAACAATTAAACAACAATTTCATAAAATAAAGTTTATAATTGCACAGTGTAAAATCAGTTATTTGTAATTACACAGAAATGAACATTCAGCATTTACAAACAGACAACACCATTCTCTCATTTTATACAGTCTAATGATTAGGACAATTCCATTTACTATGATGAAGGGATTGGTGGATCAAAGTCAGTTGCTTCCCCTGAATGAAATATCTAGCACCAGCAGAAAAGTCAGTCAACAAATCTCCTATCTTGCATTTTAGTAGGTCTCTGTCTTTGTTTCCATTATATTTTCCATCTTTTTTTTTTTGAAGGGATAAACTATGTATAAACTCAAAGGACAAATACAGACAACCCAAAGTTATGAATCATGGTGCAAGTCTTGGCTTTTTTCTTTAAATTTTCAAGACAACAAAGTCTTTTAGAGAAAAACTCTGCATGCCTACACTACTTACTTACAAAAAAAACAAAACAAATAAACAATTAAAAAAATTAATAAATAAATAAACAATAAACATGCAAATAAATAAATAAAGAAATTAAATAAACAAATTAATTAAATGTTTTTCAACATGATGATCAACATTCCTTTTTTTTTGCAGTAACAGTTGTTGTTGTTGTTGTTGTTGTTAATTGATGATGATAACTTTACAAATCTGAACTTTAACAACAAATCATTTAATCAAATTACACAAAAGTTATGAAAATAAAACAGTATTCAGTCAAGGTGTATTGGGCATGTTTGTACATGTCATATGTTGCATTCCAAATTGATCCATTAAGCGGCATTTACACTGTGACTTAACTTTTTTAAATTAATCTGAAAGTGTTTCTCTACAATGTCTTATACAGGAGCTGAACACTCTGAACAGGTCCATTTTACATTAAAAAAATAATTTTTGTAACTGGCAGTTCATTCCTATTCAAAGAAGTAGAATTAACCCCTCCCCCACTCCTTTGAACAGTAGAAACAACAAAATGATGCCTTAAATGCAAATGCGAATAGAACTGAAATGCAAATGAAATTATTTCTAATGCATTTTAGATGTAATGAAGAGCAAATAAAATACAAACCAAATGCAGATTTGGTAAAATGGACCTGTTCAGAGTGTGTGACTCCTGTAAATTACATTATAGAATGCTAAAACTCAAACTTATTTAATATGTCGTAAATAAAGAAATGGATGCCAAATTTGGTTTTAGGCAAACAATCCTTGGGAAAGTTGTTGTGTTTAATGCCATTTTTCAGCACACAATAGGCTTTATTATAACAGTGGAGGAAGAACCTGGCAAAACCCCAGTAAGAACCACTAACCAATGAGAAGCTACTGGCAAGCTTTCTCACATACCCACATTGGCTGAGCCCAAGACTTGAATTCATGCGGACAGAGGTGAATGGCAGTGATCAGTAAAGGTGAGTGCTTTAGACCACTCTGCCACCAGGGGCTCTTTGGGGAAGGTAAGCTGTAGAAACAAAAGTTTGGTGAATAGGCAATTAGGGGGCCATAATTCCTCTAAACAATAGCAAATCAGAGGCAATACCTCCTCTAAATAATGATAGGGAATGCTGGAAATCAAACTCTTTTAAGGTCCCAGCAATATAAAGCTGTATATAAAAAATTTTTAAAATTCAACAATTCCAAGTAAAGTTTTCTTGTCAAAACCAAATTGCTGAGGGATGGATAGATGGGTTTATAGACAAACATGACTACTGTAGGGCTCCTCTGACTTCATTAAGCAACTAAATTTGTAAAATGTTGCATGTCCCAAGTACCCACCCACCACAGCAGAAAGGTCAAAGCTTTCTTAAAAAATGAGCAAAAATGCTTTAACTGCATGACAATCTAAATATGTCATCTGCATTTGCATATATATGTGCATTCCAAAATTATTATTTTCCATGCCAATGGGTGATTCTGCAAGTATGCTGACAAAGTTTTCACAGGAAAAAGTTTAACCAAAAAATGGAAAAACTGCTACAGTGGTAAGAAAATCTAATTATTAGTGTCTCCATACAAACATACAAACTTAGTCTACATAAAATAGTTTGGGTTTAATCATGCTAACAAGCTGACCAGGACAGCAGGACAGGTTTATACATGTATAGACATAGGAACATAAAATGTATAATTAGATGGAAAGACAGAACCAAATCAAGATCCCCTTGATGCACCAATTAATCACTATTAACTCCTGTAAAGATTGTCATGTACCTTGTTATGAGAAAGATTAAGTTCCTTTAAATCTGGACAGGACAACACAGCTGATGGAAAATCAGTCAAAACATTCTTCTCCAAGTTCAGCTTTTCAAGCTTTGGCAAGTGCTGCAATGAAGAACATCATGAATGATACATCATATGCCCACACAATGTTTAATGGTCCTACATGCTGACATTATCTACTAATGGTTCTCAATGACCTTTGGTCAAGGTATTTGGTCTTGAACCAATCTTATTGTATACAGACAATTATTTTTAGTTGACTTACCATGACCATGAAATCTGGCCTTCAGACCCCAAAATCTAAAGGTTTCTTTACTACCCTAAGTGCCAGCCATTCACAAAATTTGGACGAGGAACTAACTCCAAAACAAAATTTTTTGTGAAAAACACATATTATTTTAGGCACAATGACCTTGACATTTGAGCTTTCTGACCCCCAAATCAACAGGTCTCTTCCATGTATAAAACTTAAGTTATCCTGTAAAAACCAACCAATCATCTTCTTTAAATCACAGAGACCCTGACATTTAACATTTTGACCCCAAATCAACAGGTCTCTTCCATGTATAAAACTTAAGTTATCATGTAAAACCAACCAATCATCTTCTTTAAGTCACAGAGACCCTGACATTTAACATTTTGACCCCAAAGTCCAGGCCATCTGCAAACATAAGAGAAGGCACATGGTTGAGAAGTGAACATTTTTTTGCTAAAATCAAGACTTATACCTTACTCCAAGTGCAAACCAATCCACAAAGTTTACTTTACATTGTTACTGTTTAACTAGACAGTGTGTAGAGATCAGAGATCATTTTATTCTTGCAGGGAGTGACCTTGACCTTGAAATATTTTAATGTCAAAATTTACAGACTACTTCCTTTCTCCAAGTGCTAGAATTCCACAAAATTTTGTCACCATTTGTGATATAGAACTAATGTTATTATGCACAAACCATTTTTATTTCTTTCAGTCAGTGACCTTGAGCTTTGACCTTTTGATCCAAAATTCATAGGATTCATTCTTACTCAAAATGTGAGTTATTTACAAAGTTTTGTGATGACAGATGGTGATATTGTGTGGAAATGAAAAGGGGAATATAGTCAGGGATGGACAATGTCATAACTTCAAACACTCTGCCTCATGACAGGCACAAAGCTAAGAAAAATAATATATCAATTGTGAGACTAGAATTCGCAGAATGGTGTCTCACCTGCTTCTCAAAGACATATGTCAAAAAAACAAACACTTATTAACAAGAACATGGGGACATGAAAGTCAAGCAGCTATTAACCTCCTTAGTGAACAGATCCATCAAGTTTCAGGACTGTACATGACACAAATGTGTCAGAGAAACTGTGTCAAAAAAACCTACACTTAACAGGAACATGGGGACATGAAAAATAGGTCAGGCAGTTAGTAACCTCCTCAGTCAACAGATCCTAACAATACTAAGTCAACAAAAGAAGACTGTCAAAGTCAACAAAAAGAAGACTCTCTAAGTCAACAAAAATAAGAAAAGGATAGTTGTTGGAAAAGTGATACCTAAGCCTGACATCCTCTGCAACTTTGAAATTTAAAAGAGAATTAAAGCAACACGTTTTTAAAATTTTTTACAGATATGATCCCTCAGGCTTATTTGGCCAAAATGAGGTATGATTCTGTTGATGACAAATGTGATATCACCTGCCAACCTTAGAGTTTTAAAAAATCAAAATCTGAACCCCAGACTTCTTCAGCAAAATGGGACATGATGACATTAATAATAATCTCCAACATGGGGTAGACTGTAATTAGCCATGAAAAGCTATTTCCCTTGCTTAGTGTGCCAGGAAGAACAGTGGCTTATGTTAACACACATTAGTATGTATATTATTGCCAATAATTGTTAATTCCAATTAACAAAAGTTTTGCAAACTAGAAAACACATACATGAAATATGTGACTTTATCAGTTCCATAATTAAGAAGCATCATTTACATTAAAAAAAATCATTTTCTTATGATTTTGTCTAAAGTAAAAGTCGTCCAGGTCATGTATGCATTCAACATTATTTCAGTAATGGGTGTCGTTTTCTTAGAATTTGATTCTATATACCTTTAAATGGCAATACCTTTAAATGGCAATTATTCATATTATTTGGATTCCAATATATCCATTTCCTTTGAAAGGTCATAATTTACGTGGCTCAAGAAGTACCTATGGCAAAATTGATGTTAAAGTATGTGGACATTTTTGGACAAGATCAACCTACTCGTGTGATCCAGTACAATCCAGATTGAATGTCATGCACTGTGATGTAACAATGAAAGCTACATATGTTGATAAATAAATCTGTACAGCCCTTTGTGACAATTTGATGCGCTCTTTTTTTTAATCCACTGTAGTATCTGGCCACCATTGTAGAAGTCCACAGCGATCAATAATTTGCCACAGCGATCAATAATTTGCCACAGCGATCAATAATTTTCATCTGGATGTTTCTTGATGAAAGTTAAGGTTCAGAAAATTCAATAATCAGGACTGAATTGACTTTGGTTAAACAAAATTAGTATTAAATTTTAAAACAACAATTGATATTTAAGATGAGTAAATGCATATATATATGACCTATATTACTTTAAAAATAATTTAGTACTACTTGTCTTTACAACAATTTATTTTTCATATACTCACCAGCAATGCCTTATACAGATTCAATATATAATAGTAGTAGTAGTCGATTATGAGCTTTTGTTGTATAAAGACACCCCAACTTGTCTGAACTCTTAAACATTGTCCATCATAAATATATTAATTATAGAAGGCCCAAAAGAATATCTTGGTTACCAAATGAGATTCATTTGTAATAGTCATTATTATTATTATTATTATTATTATTATTATTATTATTATTATACATAGACAATTTTATGAATTACAATTACATAATAAGAAACATCAGTTCTTTGGAACTATTTTGCTGACTACAGACAATGAAATAGCAATTCATTTAAACAATCATACATACATAAACACATTTATTTTTTTAAATGTAACTAGCTACTAAAAATTATGTTACTAATCCAAAAATACACTGCCCCAAACAAACACACACAAAATGTATATTTATCATAGCCTGCATGGGCAATTTTAATTCTGTATTGAGAGACAGAAGTCATTGATAGCTTCTATTTTTTAATAAGCTGATGAACATCTACTCAGAAAGTTTGCATTTCAAGAGATGTCTCCCAATTTCAATTTCTTTTGCCTAAACTTATTAACAAGGATCAGCTTCTCCTTACTGATGATGAATCTGTATCTAAACATTAGAGTCTTAGGACTTCTACATCCCAACCTACCAGTACCTGAGCAGACTAAAATTGCTTCAAAAACCGAAGAGTAGCTATCCACAGAGATAAGCAACGTTAACAAAGTCATACTTCATTAGTCTTGGTAACCTTGATAAAATATGAAATATTAATGGAGAATTTAACTTCACTTTTTCTTCAATAGTGCAAATCCATGAAATTAAATCCTAGTTTAATATGCGAATATGTACTACGATTCATGTAGATATCTTAAATTCTTTTGGAGTTATGCAAAAGTCTGAATGGTGAACCAACAAATCAATTAAATCATTAAAAAATTATCAAAACTGAATAATTGTAAACAGAAAAGTCACATACACCACTGTCTAACAAGTGTATCAAATTTCATAGATATATCTTAAGTTGTTTTGGAGTGCTGCCCTGAAAACGTAAAGAATATGTAAAGAGAATAATTGTTAATAGCAACACACAACTAATCTAAGTGTGTCAAAATTTATAGAGATCTCTCAGAAAGTTCCAGGGTTTTGTTCCAGACATGAAAAAGTGGATAATGAATGGATTAAAAAAATAAACATTGATTAAAAATTAAAATATTAAGCAAATGAATTGCAAATAGAAGGCACGTCTTGACCACTGTCTAACATGTTATACCCTGACTCATTGAGATACATTAGGCAGCTTTGGAGTATACTCTACAAACAAAAGCATGAATGATGGATTGATAGAAGAACATACAAATGAATGAAAACATTAAGTAACATTGAAACTTTGTGAATAGGCACATCTAGAATACTAGTCTAATATGTATAGTTACAAATTTCCATAAGTTCTCTTAAATGGTGTTTACTGTTTTGCCCTGGAAATGGCAAGATGGATAACGGATAGATGAACTGAAAAATGAATATAAATGGAAAATACTGAAACTAAACAACTGCTCTGGATGGAAATGTTCACAGACAGACAGACAGACAGATGGATTGTGAACAAACTGTTGAACAAAGCCATAGCAATATTCTCCTCTATCACATATCAGAGGGATAATAATAGATGAACTTACAGTGCCTTATATACTTACTTATGTCTCAAGTCCACCTGCAAACAACATAGGCCCTGATCTGCCATCACATAATGTACTAGCAGATCAGGGCTGTAAGGGTGCAAAATTTGTTGAGATATTTTTGCTGTACATTCTGTTGGGGTCAGTGTGACACGTAAACATTAAGTTTGACATATGGGTTAGACTCACCAAAAATTGTTGACTGTGAGGGACAGAATCTGCTCTGTTTGGGGCATGAACTGAATTTTAATTAGGATTTGCGTGGCTAAATGTTAGAGCCAGATAAGAGTTGCAATGTTAACACAAGATCAATAGCGGTAAAATGACAAGTGTTAAGACAAACCAGAGAAAATTTTTAGGAAGTCTGGGGTCATTTGAAACAGGTGTCATAAAATTATATTTTCCAGAATAGTTACTAATAAAGGCAGACTAGAGAGGATGATTCTGACTTCTATGGGAGTGATAAAAAATTGTGGCAGTTAGAGTAGCAATCCTGCTTGGCAAAGCTAAATGAGGGTGTGTGTGTTCCCAAACGGAATTTCGGGTTTTAAAATAATCTCCCTCTTAATATTAGTCAGTCCAAGTTTTTCTGCCGAGGGGGAAAGTCTGAGGGACTCAGAGGAAATTTAATAAGTATTTTCTCTCATTAAATAAATCATCCAAGGGACAAGAGGGTCTGGAACTTTTAGAGACTTGTATCTAGAGAAGACACAGAGGAAATTCTCTAAAAATAATCAAGCATGGGCTCTGGAAGCAATGAAAATAGCTCCATACCTGTATTGCACTGTGGGAAAAGAGCACAGTCTGCAACCAAGAGGATGATGACCTGAAGAGGCTAAAGAGAGAGAGAGAAGGAAAAAGAAATAAGGAAATGTCAACCTATCACCAGCAGTGATTCGGAAAATACCAGAAGCACCAAGTGATGCTGTCATGCTGGTAATTTGAGTTCAATCAGTCACTCAATCATATGATGAAATTTGTTCTATCAGTATAACAGAACAGCTTACTGAATTTTGCATAATTCTGTAACTCTCTTTCTGAGGGAAAATGAATAATTCACATGTCATATTCAATTTCATTTTGTTTATGTAATTGATCAAATTGTTGTATTTTATATATGGTGGCTCATGTTATTCTATTCTATATCTCTGCTCAGATATCTGTTACTCCATTCCTTAATTTCATGATTTATTTTATTGTTTACTCTATCCAGGTAATAACACCGCAGTCGATTTGACTCCTAGATAATGATAACCAAAAGCCATAAGAGGAGGATCTCTCATATCAACAACACTTCCTGACATGGGTCTATGTTGTTTGTTGTACTGATTACAAGCAACAAAGTGAAGTGACCCAAGTCCACCAATGCATTATGCAATGGCAGATCTGGGTGTGTGCAGTTTGCAGATGGGGTTGACTTGTAAGCGAATATATAAGGCACTCAGGCAAGATGAGATATTAAATTGCTGCCTGTCTTCAAATATCATGCAGACAAGTTAAAATTCAAATATAAGGTCAATATTTACCTCAAACAGTTCTCCTGGTATGTTTCTGAGTTTGTTACTGGATAAGTTTATTTTTCTTAACTTTGAAAAGCACTTAAGAGTTAGCCGACTTGCTGTCACCAGATGCTCAAGGGATGTAACAGTGTTACTGGAGATATCCAGGGATGTCAGAATTTGTTCAGTGGGATTTGCTGACTCAGCATCTAGAAAAATAAAGGGATGAAAACTTTAAACAATCAAGACCAACAACTTTACATTTTTTTATAAAAACAATGAATTATATTCAATTAAACATTACTTGCCTCTCAATGCACCATCTAAATATACACGATCTTTTTAAATGCTCTGGGCCACTTTTGTCATACAAAAAAAGTTGTATGCTTCTTGTTGAATTTAGCAATATTGTGAATTGTATCATGTTTAAAAAATTTCTACAAAAATCAGTAAGATTTTTATCACCACCTTAGTCCTGTGCCATGCAGATGCCAATATATATCCAAACAGTAAACACTTGCAATATCTGATAAAGCAAACAGATTTTAGGTTTTCTTCATGATTAGTCTGAGATGGAAGCCACAGCAAATTAGTCTGAGATGGAAGCCACAGCAAATTAGTCTGAGATGGAAGCCACAGCAAATATTTAACTTATATATCTTATGAAATGGTGATATTTTATCTTCACCCCACCCACCCCTTTACCTCAGAACATAAGGAAAACACATAATCACCCTCATGATACATCATACCAAAAAATATCTTGATTTACTGGACAACTCTCTCTCAACTGGTGTAGAAAGAGTTAAAGTTACAAGTTAAAATCCCCAACTTCAGCAGCTACATCAAGGATCCACAACCTTCACGGTTACTAACTCAGCCTTGTGATATATCATACCAATATGATTATTCTATTAGCATATCCTTGTGAAATGTTATACTAATATGGTTGCTCTCTCTATTAGCATATCCTTGTGAAATACCATACCAACATGATTCCTCTATCATCTACCATTGTGAAATATCATACTAATATGATCACTCTATCAGCATATCCTTTTGAAATATCATACCAATAGGATTACTCTCTATCAGTGTGTCCTTGTGAAATATTATATTAATATGGTTAATATTTTTGCTCTCTCTACTGGCGTATCCAAGTGAAATATCATACCAATATCAGTACTCTATCTGCTACCCTTGCGAAATATCATACTAATATGATTATTCTATCATCATATCCTTTTGAAATATACCAATAAGATTACTCTCTATCAGCATATCCTTGTGAAAAATGATACTAATATGATTACTTTCAATTACTTTCAATTGGCATATCCTTGTGAAATATCATACCAATATCATTACTCTATTGGCTACCCTTGTGAAATAATCATACTAATACAATTATTCTATCATCAAATCCTTCTGAAATATACCAATATGATTACTCTCTATCAGCATATACTTGTGAAAAATGATACTAATATGATTACTTTCAATTGGCATATCTTTGTAAATATACCTATATGATTACTCTCTATCAGCATATCAATGTGAAATATACTAATATGATTACTCTTATTGATGTATCCTTGTGAAATATACAAATGTGATTACTCTCTATTGGCATATCTTTTTGTAATATATAAATGATCATCAGCATATCCTTGTGAAATATACAATCATGATTACTCTCTATCTGTATATCCTTGTTAGATATTATAAATATGATTACTCTCTTTCTAGTGGAAACTGCAGTGGCTCAGAGGTTAGTGTGCCAGACACAACCAAAGTGTGCAGGTTCAAATTCTACAATCGGACAAGCTTGGGTCACAAGCTACTGTGGTATGTCCTTGCGCAAGGCACTTTACTCCAGTTGATTCAGCATCAAAGAACTTACTTGTTTTGCTGTGCCATAAAGCATCAAATCAAATCAAATTCTCTTTCTGTTGGCATATCCTTGTGAAATATTGTACCAATATGATTGATTTCTGTATTAGCATATCCTTGCAAAGTATACCAAAATGATGACTCTATTGGCATATCCTGGTGAAACATACCAATCTGATTATTCTATCAGCATATCCTTGCAAAATATACTAATATGATTGCTCTCTCTATCATATCCTTGTGAAATATCATACCAATATGATTACTCTCTCTACTGGCATATGCTTGTGAAATATGATTCCTCTCTCTATCAGCATATCCTTGTGAAATATCATACCAAATATGATTACTCTCTCTATTGGCATATCCTTGTGAAATATACCAATATGATTATTCTATCAGCATATCCTTGCAAAATAAACTAATATGATTGCTTTCTCTATCAGTATATCATTTTGGAAATATCAATCCAATATGATTACTCTTCTCTACTGGCATATCCTTGTGAAATATAATATGATTGCTCTCTCCATCAGCATATCCTTGTAAAATATTATACCGATATGATTACTCTCTCTATTGGCATATGTAATTCAGTTTATGATAAAACCACCAGACTAAAGAACATACACATCCACACATGGATGAACACGCATGGATACAAATATATTTTCAAAATGCCAGACATAAAAAAGTTTCTGACACATGAATAGTGGTCTTCAAACCTGATGGTAAATCAATGCTGAACTTTCTATCTGTGGGAACTCTCCTCCCATCTTTATTTCGCATGACTGGCATATATCCCTAAAAGGAAGAGAAATGAATATTAAGTTATAACAAACTTGCACCATGCACCTGTACATAGTTCAGTTTTAGGTGAAATATTATAATCACCCACCCCCACCCCCACAGACACCAGAAAACCCATAAAAACAATAAATGAGATCGGCTTATGAAATGTCATATCACCAGTATTATGTCATTTTTTTATACTATAAAATGTGTTCAAAGGAGATGAATGCCCCACCACAGTGCCTGAAACAACCTAAATGCAAAAACCTAATCAAAGTATGATTGATGTTTGGACATAGGTAGTGCTAAATGCCATCGCACTGTTTTGGTATAAACAATGCTGTTAGCATTGGACAGACTGGACTGACAAACACTGTGACTAACATATGTTGCTGTTTTATGCAATTAATACTAAGGGAGACAAGTAAGTGAGCAGATTTTTACCTTTCTTTGCTGCGGATACTGTGAGACTTCTGTAGATGAAAAACTTGATGATGAATTAAGCTGGTTATTCCTAGGTGATCGTGACCTTTTTCTCATCCACATGCCAGATACTAGAATGAGAAAACATGTCCTAAGTTATAAGCATTTTACAAACAAAAACAGCAACACAAAACTCAAATGGCAAATATTTGTCACATTGACACCAATATAGTTGTAAAATGGTGCATTTATCACAAATGGGATCTCTCATTAAATGAATACAGTGTTATATTAGTACCATGTTATATGAGGACTGTGTTATATTAGCAATGTGTTATATGAGGACTGTGTTATATTAATAATGTGTTATATGAGGACTGTATTATATTAGTAATGTGTTATATGAGGATTGTGTTGTATTAGTAATGTGTTATATGAGGACTGTGTTATATCAGTAATGTGTTATATTAGTAATGTGCTATATGAGGACTGTGTTGTATTAGTAATGTGTTATATGAGGACTGTGTTATATTAGTAATGTGTTATATGAGGACTGTGTTATATTAGTAATGTGTTATATGAGGACTGTGTTATATTAGTAGTGTATTATATGAGGACTGTGTTATATTAGTACTGTGTTATATGAGGATTGTGTTGTATTAGTACTGTGCTATATAAGTACTGTGTAATACTTGGGTGATTCATAATCAGGGACCAGTGTAAAATCCCTTTTATTATAGCAAGACTTGAAAAAAACATGACTACCATGAATGGCACATTATACACAAACCCCCTATATAACAGACCTCTATTTAGATAATTGAAATTTTTGTTTATAAACCATTTTTTCCCCATCAGTTTGAGTAAACTTGACCATTGTCTCAAAATTGATAGGTTTCTTCTATACCCTATGTGGAAGCCATTTACAATGTTCTGACCTGGTCTGTGATGCAGAGCTTATGTTATTTTGCAGAACCATTTGTCTTCTTTCAGTCTGAGACCTTGAGCTTTGACTTGTTTGACCCCAAAATCAATAGCATTCTTCCTTGCACCAAGTGCAAGCCATCCACAAAACTTGGTAACTGTAGATGTGGACAACTAATTTAAAGTTATTGTGCAGAAACCATATTGGTAACAGGCAGAAGCATGGACAGACAGCATTATGGCATGATACAATCTTGCTTATGACAAGAATATAAAATCCAACAACAACTTGCCACAA
Organism: Megalonaias nervosa; assembly: GCA_016617855.1. Classification (NCBI taxonomy): domain Eukaryota; kingdom Metazoa; phylum Mollusca; class Bivalvia; order Unionida; family Unionidae; genus Megalonaias; species Megalonaias nervosa. The sequence goes on from JAECUM010012872.1 coordinate 153,993, forward strand.
CTGACCAGTGAGTGTATCCTGGACAACGTCTTCATGTTCCTGTGCCTCAGTGCTTTGACGTGGGTCCTTTGGGTTGAAAGGAATATTGGCTCCCGTCAGAGTTGTCTGTTTCCATTCTTCTACCTCTTCAGTTGAAAGGTCAAAGACAACATTCGCTAAATTAAAATGAAAAACCCAAAACGTAAAAGACCTCTGCCTCTAAAAATATACAGAATTCATAAAACTTCATTTGTTTAATCTCTATTTATAAATATTTAAAATAATGAGATTTGAAAGAATGGTGTCATCAGTGGGGTACTCTTGCGCCTTAATTTTACATTACTGATGTGGAAATTTTAGCTATAAACTTAAAGCAAAATGTAAATGTATGGGGACTCATCTTTGATGTCAATGAGTATAAATTAGGTCAGAATGCCGACATCTTCGCTAGCCAAGGTTCCAATCTGATAACCCTATCTACACCTTGGTGGAATGAACAGGTATATTGTTGCTTTGTCCTAGCAACATCTACTAAATTCCATGAGTTGACTCCCTTAGTATGTAATGCCAACTAACTAATAGCGTCATGCACTGTACCTCAGCCAAAAACGGTGGGGGCAATTGACCTAAAAAGGATACTTTGGAAGTTTAACATCAAAAGTATGACTATGTACCAGAGAGAAGCCATTACAGGTGTATTTGAGTGAAAGGCATTTGTGCAAACACTGACTGCCACTGGAAAATTGATTAATTTATCAGTCCATTCAAGTTGTGTGCTCCCATTGTCTCGATCATGTAGGAACAGTGTTCAAATTTGAACAACTTAATTTTGATTGGATGCAGTGGCAAAGATCTGCTCAACATGAAAAAGTGTAGATAAGGTTATCATATCAGAACCTTGACTAGCGAAGATGACATTTCTCTGACATGTATTAGTTATGTCAAATATACCACCCATGCTGATTTTAGCAGTTCTTTATGCACACTTATCAGATTTCAATCAGCTAAAATCAGACCTAGAGGTCTCCCTTCTGATACTCTTACTTAGAATAGATTCCTGCTGATTGGAAAATGGCATCAAAGTAAACACAGAGAAGACTAAAGTAACAATGATTACTACCAAACATTAAACAGAGCAAAAATGGAAAAATAACTTGGATCTTAAGTTGAATGAAATTTGCCTACAAGTGGTTACCATGACAGAATCCCTGGGGTGATGATTGACAACAATTTGCAATGGAATGAACGAATTCAAGTCATATGTCATAAAGTCAATTCATGACTGTGGCTATTTAGTGTTTATAAGGCTGTATCTATCAACTAAACTTAGGTCAATATATTACAAATGCTATATACAACTGTACCTGACTACTGTAAAGTTATCTGGGGAAATACTTTTGACAGGAATATTTACAAATTATTCTGCTTGAAAAAAAGACTCATCTTAGATAATGCTGAAAACATCCCATGCAACTGTGTCATCTCTTTAAATAAAGTCATTATTATTATTATTATTATTATTATTATTATTTAAGCCATGATGACCCTTAACCACGAGACCCTAAACCATGAAGACTTTAAAACATGATGGCCCTTAGTCATGAGGCCCTAAACTATAAAGGCTTTAAACCATGATGGCTTTAAACCATTAAGGCCATAAAATATGAGGCCCTAAACCATCGTGGCCCTAAACTAGGATGGCTCCAAAACATGAAGGCCCTTAACCATGAGACCCTAAGCCATGATGACCCTAAAACATGAAGGCTTTCAGCTAAAATGCCCTTAACTATGAGGCCCTAAACCATGATGGCCCTAAAACATGAAGGCCCTTAACCATGAGGCCCTAAACCATGATGGCCCTAAACATGAAGGCCCTTAACCATGAGGCCCTAAACCATGATAGCCCTAAAACATGAAGGCTTTCATCTAAAATGCCCTTAACCATGAGGCCCTAAACCATGATAGCCCTAAACATGAAGGCCCCTAACCATGAGGCCCTAAGCCATGATGGCCCTAAAACATGAAGGCCCTTAACCATGAGACCCTAAGGCATGATGGCCCTAAAACATGAAGGCCCTTAACCATGAGGCCCTAAGCCATGATGACCCTAAAACATGAAGGCTTTCAGCTAAAATGCCCTTAACCATGAGGCCCTAAACCATGATGGCCCTAAAACATGAAGGCTCTTAACCATGAGGCCCTAAGCCATGATGGCCCTAAAACATGAAGGCCCTTAACCATGAGACCCTAAGGCATGATGGCCCTAAAACATGAAGGCCCTTAACCATGAGGCCCTAAGCCATGATGACCCTAAAACATGAAGGCTTTCAGCTAAAATGCCCTTAACCATGAGGCCCTAAACCATGATGGCCCTAAAACATGAAGGCCCTTAACCATGAGGCCCTAAGCCATGATGGCCTTAAAACATGAAGGCCCTTAACCATGAGACCCTAAGCCATGATGGCCCTAAAACATGAAGGCTTTCAGCTAAAATGCCCTTAACCATGAGGCCCTAAACCATGATAGCCCTAAAACATGAAGGCTTTCAGCTAAAATGCCCTTAATCATGAGGCCCTAAACCATGATAGCCCTAAAACATGAAGGCTTTCAGCTAAAATGCCCTTAATCATGAGGCCCTAAACCATGATAGCCCTAAAACATGAAGGCCCTTAACCATGAGGCCCTAAGCCATGATGGCCCTAAAACATGAAGGCTTTCAGCTAAAATGCCCTTAACCATGAGGCCCTAAACCATGATAGCCCTAAACACAAAGGCCCTTAACTATGAAGGCTCTAAGCCATGATGGCCCTTAACCACGAAGGCCCTAAACCATGATGGTTCTAAAACATGAAGGTTTTCATAAAAGATGTCCTTTAATCATGAGGCCATAAACCATGACAGCACTAAAACATGTTGGATCTCAGCCAAGATGGCCCATAACCATGGAAAAACAAAACACTGAATATGGAATGTGAGGTAAATATCTCTGATTTTTGATGAGCTGTGAGTTATAAAGGTCCAAATATGAATAAACATCTATGGGATACGTTGATAAGAACACTCCACAAACAACATATAGACATAAACTTTAAATTAATTTCATTCGATTCAATTCTATCCATCTTAGATTAACTGGAGAAATTAAATATTGGCTTTTTGGTATAAAGGTGTAAGTTGAGCATAGAACTGAATGCATACAGATGATATAATGAAAGTACATGTCACAGTATAGCGTCATTCACCATAAAAATGAACATCTTATCAATGAGGCACATTTATTCCGTAGCATGTTCAATATCGAAACTGCATTCATTATAAATGGTATTTCAGGTTTTATGAGGATTGTGATGTATTAGTTCTGTGTTATATGAGGACTGTGTTATATTAGTACTGTGCTATATGAGGACTGTTATATTAGTACTGTGTTATATGAGCACGTTTGTGTGATTTGGATTTTTAACATAGTTTTAACAATTTTTCAGTCATATCACTATGATATCTGCTGTGTGGCAGTTTATAGTGATGTCCAGTGCTACAGCATCATGCTGCAGACATGTAGCAGGATGTCCCACCAGTCACATTATCCTGACACCAGGCCGGCCAGTCCTAACACTAACCTCTTAATGCTGAGTGCCTAGCGAGGCAGCTGTTCGCACCATTTTTATAATTTTGGGGTATGACTCAGCCAGGGTTCAAAACTATGACTTCCCACATCCAAGACAGATGCTCTAACCACTAGGCCACCAGAGGATTCTGTGTGTTATATGAGGACTGTGTTGTGTTAGTACTGTGTTATATGAGGACTGTGTTATATTAGTACTGTGTTATATGAGGATTGTGTTGTATTAGTACTGTGCTATATAAGTACTGTTTAATACTTGGGTGATTCATAATCAGGGACCAGTGTAAAATCCCTTTTATTATAGCAAGACTTGAAAAAAACATGACTACCATGAATGGCACATTATCCACAAACCCTCTATATAACAGACCTCTATTTAGATAATTGAAATTTTTGTTTATAAACCATTTTTTCCCCATCAGTTTGAGTAAACTTGACCATTGTCTCAAAATTGATAGGTTTCTTCTATGCCCTATGTGGAAGCCATTTACAATGTTCTGACCTGGTCTGTGATGCAGAACTGATGTTATTTTGCAGAACCATTTGTCTTCTTTCAGTCTGAGACCTTGAGCTTTGACTTGTTTGACCCCAAAATCAATAGCATTCTTCCTTGCCCCAAGTGCAAGCCATACACAAAGTCAGATTGAGGTATCATGTAGAACTAATGTAACGATCAGTTATTGTTCAGAAATCCTTTTTTATTCTGTCCATTCAAAGACCTTGCCCTTTGACCTTTTGACTCCAAAATCAATATGCTTTTCCTTGCACCAAGTGCAAGCCATCCACAAAGCTTGGTAACTGTAGATGGTGGTCAACTAATTTAAAGTTATTATGCAGAAACCATATTGGTAACAGGCAGATGGATGGACAGACAGCATTATCGTAAGATACACTCTTTGTTATGACAGGCATATAAAAACCAACAACAACAACTTGCCACAACTGACCATTGAGTGTGTCCTGAACAACGTCTTCATGTTCAAGTGCCTCAGTGCTTTGTTGTGGGTCCTTTGGGTTGAAGGGAATACTGGCTTCCATCGGAGTTGTCTGTTTCCATTCTTCTACCTCTTTGGTCGATGGGTCAAAGACAACATTCGCTAAATTAAAGTGAAAAACCGTAAACATAAAAGGCCTCTGCCTCTATAAATATATAGCATTCATAAAACAAAACAAATTATACAATAGATCAATCAAAATGATAAAATATGTATATTTACATCCTTGACAAGATCTGTCTAACAAAGTCTGAGTCTGTACTGTGCTTCATACTGTACTGTCACTCCTGTATTGCAACATGTATTATATAACCTTCTAAATGAGGCCAATGAGGACATATTTACAGTGGTCCAAAAGCACACAACAGCAACAATTATCCATGTTGGCCATGTTATAAAAAAAAAAAAGATTTATTGTTAAAGCCAAAAAACGATATGTGTGTTTCCTAATGCACTGGTTTTAAAACTACAGTAGGTAGGTGGGTTTTTTAAAACTATTATATATACATTGTAATGATTAGTATATATAATATACTACATGCTTCAAGTACTGGGCTAAACCAGTTAGATCCACAAATCAATATTTTCCTTGGGGAAAAAATGCTAGGGTAGGCAACGAAAAACAGAGATGGTCAGCCGACTGGAAACAAACATAATTTTTGGGCCTAATGAGCAAACTCAAAATAATCATAAGCTTGTTGTTAAATTTTCTCTTGACGTGTTATTTTATTTTGTATTTTCTATAATTTATATCTCTTGATGTGTTATTTTATTTTGTATTTTCTATAATTTATATCTCTTTATGTGTTATTTTATTTTGTATTTTCTATAATTTATATCTCTTGACGTGTTATTTTATTTTGTATTTTCTATCATTTATATCTCTTTATGTGTTATTTTATTTTGTATTTTCTATAATTTATATCTCTTGACGTGTTATTTTATTTTGTATTTTCTATAATTTATATCTCTTGACGTGTTATTTTATTTTGTATTTTCTATAATTTATATCTCTTGACGTGTTATTTTATTTTGTATTTTCTATAATTTATATCTCTTTATGTGTTATTTTATTTTGTATTTTCTATAATTTATATCTCTTGACATGTTATTTTATTTTGTATTTTCTATCATTTATATCTCTTGACGTGTTATTTTATTTTGTATTTTCTATCATTTATATCTCTTGACGTGTTATTTTATTTTGTATTTTCTATAATTTATATCTCTTGACGTGTTATTTTATTTTGTATTTTCTATAATTTATATCTCTTTATGTGTTATTTTATTTTGTATTTTCTATAATTTATATCTCTTGACATGTTATTTTATTTTGTATTTTCTATCATTTATATCTCTTGACGTGTTATTTTATTTTGTATTTTCTATCATTTATATCTCTTGACGTGTTATTTTATTTTGTATTTTCTATCATTTATATCTCTTGACGTGTTATTTTATTTTGTATTTTCTATAATTTATATCTCTTGATGTGTTATTTTATGATGTATTTTCCATTCTTTATATCTCTTGATGTGTTATTTTGTATTTTCCATCCTCTAGATCTCTTGACATGTTATTTTGTATTTTCCATCCTTTAGATCTCTGTATGTGTTATTTTGTACTTTCCATCCTCTAGATCTCTTGATGTGTTATTTTGTATTTTCCATCCTCTAGATCTCTGTATGTGTTATTTTGTACTTTCCATCCTTTATATCTCTGTATGTTATTTTGCATTTTCCATCCTTTAGATCTCTTGATGTGTTATTTTATTATGTATTTTCCATCCTTTATATCTCTTGACATGTTATTTTATTTTGTCAACCAACTGATAAGTGTGGCATTGGAGCTGACAGAACTCCGGCCACAGACTTAGTAG